>CAMPDV010000959.1:0-154246 GCA_946699065.1 Loxodes magnus
ACTCATGGTCTTACAGGTACCTGTCTTGACGTCCCATAGTCTCACCGTATAATCTGCACTTCCCGATACGATGAACTCTGAATCACTGGATATAGCCACAGATCATACATAACTAGTGTGACCACTCATGGTCTTACAGGTACCTGTCTTGACGTCCCATAGTCTCACCGTATAATCATGACTTCCCGATACGATGAACTCTGAATCACTGGATATAGCCACAGCATATACCTAACCTGTGTGACCACTCATGGTCTTACAGGTACCTGTCTTGACGTCCCATAGTCTCACCGTATAATCTGCACTTCCCGATACGATGAACTCTGAATCACTTGATATAGCCACAGATAATACACAACTAGTGTGACCACTCATGGTCTTACAGGTACCTGTCTTGACGTCCCATAGTCTCACCGTATTATCTCTACTTCCCGATACGATGAACTCTGAATCACTGGATATAGCCACAGATCATACCTAATTTGTGTGACCACTCATGGTCTTACAGGTACCTGTCTTGACGTCCCATAGTCTCTCACCGTCTAATCATAACTTCCCGATACGATGAACTATAAATCACTGGATATAGCCACAGATCATACATGACTAGTGAGACCACTCATGGTCTTACAGGTACCTGTCTTGACGTCCCATAGTCTCACCTTCTTATCGACACTTCCCGATACGATGAACTCTGAATCACTGGATATAGCCACAGCATATACATAACTAGTGTGACCACTCATGGTCTTACAGGTACCTGTCTTGACGTCCCATAGTCTCACCGTCTAATCATGACTTCCCGATACGATGAACTCTGAATCACTGGATATAGCCACAGATATATAACTAGTGTGACCACTCATGGTCTTACAGGTACCTGTCTTGACGTCCCATAGTCTCACCGTATAATCATGACTTCCCGATACGATGAACTCTGAATCACTGGATATAGCCACAGATCATACATAATCTGTGTGACCACTCATGGTCTTACAGGTACCTGTCTTGACGTCCCATAGTCTCACCGTATAATCTGCACTTCCCGATACGATGAACTCTGAATCACTGGATATAGCCACAGCAAATACCTAACCTGTATGACCACTCCTGGTCTTACAGGTACCTGTCTTGACGTCCCATAGTCTCACCGTCTAATCATAACTTCCCGATACGATGAACTCTGAATCACTGGATATAGCCACAGCATATACATAACTAGTGTGACCACTCATGGTCTTACAGGTACCTGTCTTGACGTCCCATAGTCTCACCGTATAATCTGCACTTCCCGATACGATGAACTCTGAATCACTGGATATAGCCACAGCAGATACATAACTAGTGTGACCACTCATGGTCTTACAGGTACCTGTCTTGACGTCCCATAGTCTCACCGTCTTATCTGCACTTCCCGATACGATGAACTCTGAATCACTGGATATAGCCACAGCAAATACCTAACCTGTGTGACCACTCATGGTCTTACAGGTACCTGTCTTGACGTCCCATAGTCTCACCGTATAATCATAACTTCCCGATACGATGAACTCTGAATCACTGGATATAGCCCACAGATCATACATGACTAGTGTGACCACTCATGGTCTTACAGGTACCTGTCTTGACGTCCCATAGTCTCACCGTCTAATCATGACTTCCCGATACGATGAACTCTGAATCACTGGATATAGCCACAGCAGATATATAACTAGTGTGACCACTCATGGTCTTACAGGTACCTGTCTTGACGTCCCATAGTCTCACCGTATAATCATGACTTCCCGATACGATGAACTCTGAATCACTGGATATAGCCACAGATCATACATAATCTGTGTGACCACTCATGGTCTTACAGGTACCTGTCTTGACGTCCCATAGTCTCACCGTATAATCTGCACTTCCCGATACGATGAACTCTGAATCACTGGATATAGCCACAGCAGATACATAACTAGTGTGACCACTCATGGTCTTACAGGTACCTGTCTTGACGTCCCATAGTCTCACCGTATAATCATAACTTCCCGATACGATGAACTATAAATCACTGGATATAGCCACAGATCATACATGACTAGTGAGACCACTCATGGTCTTACAGGTACCTGTCTTGACGTCCCATAGTCTCATCGTATAATCTGCACTTCCCGATACGATGAACTCTGAATCACTGGATATAGCCACAGCAGATACACAACTAGTGTGACCACTCATGGTCTTACAGGTACCTGTCTTGACGTCCCATAGTCTCACCGTATAATCTGCACTTCCCGATACGATGAACTCTGTATCACTGGATATAGCCACAGAGAATACATAATCTGTGTGACCACTCATGGTCTTACAGGTACCTGTCTTGACGTCCCATAGTCTCACCGTATAATCATGACTTCCCGATACGATGAACTCTGAATCACTGGATATAGCCACAGCAGATACATAACTAGTGTGACCACTCATGGTCTTACAGGTACCTGTCTTGACGTCCCATAGTCTCACCGTATAATCATGACTTCCCGATACGATGAACTCTGAATCACTGGATATAGCCACAGCAGATACACAACTAGTGTGACCACTCATGGTCTTACAGGTACCTGTCTTGACGTCCCATAGTCTCACCGTATAATCTGCACTTCCCGATACGATGAACTCTGTATCACTGGATATAGCCACAGAGAATACATAATCTGTGTGACCACTCATGGTCTTACAGGTACCTGTCTTGACGTCCCATAGTCTCACCGTATAATCATGACTTCCCGATACGATGAACTCTGAATCACTGGATATAGCCACAGAGAATACATAATCTGTGTGACCACTCATGGTCTTACAGGTACCTGTCTTGACGTCCCATAGTCTCACCGTATAATCTGCACTTCCCGATACGATGAACTCTGAATCACTGGATATAGCCACAGCAGATACATAACTAGTGTGACCACTCATGGTCTTACAGGTACCTGTCTTGACGTCCCATAGTCTCACCGTATAATCATAACTTCCCGATACGATGAACTCTGAATCACTGGATATAGCCACAGATCATACATGACTAGTGTGACCACTCATGGTCTTACAGGTACCTGTCTTGACGTCCCATAGTCTCACCGTATAATCATGACTTCCCGATACGATGAACTCTGAATCACTGGATATAGCCACAGATCATACATGACTAGTGTGACCACTCATGGTCTTACAGGTACCTGTCTTGACGTCCCATAGTCTCACCGTATAATCTGCACTTCCCGATACGATGAACTCTGAATCACTGGATATAGCCACAGCAGATACCTAACCTGTGTGACCACTCATGGTCTTACAGGTACCTGTCTTGACGTCCCATAGTCTCACCGTCTAATCATAACTTCCCGATACGATGAACTATAAATCACTGGATATAGCCACAGATCATACATAACTAGTGAGACCACTCATGGTCTTACAGGTACCTGTCTTGACGTCCCATAGTCTCACCGTATAATCATGACTTCCCGATACGATGAACTCTGAATCACTGGATATAGCCACAGATCATACATGACTAGTGTGACCACTCATGGTCTTACAGGTACCTGTCTTGACGTCCCATAGTCTCACCGTATAATCATGACTTCCCGATACGATGAACTCTGAATCACTGGATATAGCCACAGATCATACATGACTAGTGTGACCACTCATGGTCTTACAGGTACCTGTCTTGACGTCCCATAGTCTCACCGTATAATCTGCACTTCCCGATACGATGAACTCTGAATCACTTGATATAGCCACAGATAATACACAACTAGTGTGACCACTCATGGTCTTACAGGTACCTGTCTTGACGTCCCATAGTCTCACCGTATTATCTCTACTTCCCGATACGATGAACTCTGAATCACTGGATATAGCCACAGATCATACCTAATTTGTGTGACCACTCATGGTCTTACAGGTACCTGTCTTGACGTCCCATAGTCTCACCGTCTAATCATAACTTCCCGATACGATGAACTATAAATCACTGGATATAGCCACAGATCATACATGACTAGTGAGACCACTCATGGTCTTACAGGTACCTGTCTTGACGTCCCATAGTCTCACCTTCTTATCGACACTTCCCGATACGATGAACTCTGAATCACTGGATATAGCCACAGCATATACATAACTAGTGTGACCACTCATGGTCTTACAGGTACCTGTCTTGACGTCCCATAGTCTCACCGTCTAATCATGACTTCCCGATACGATGAACTCTGAATCACTGGATATAGCCACAGATATATAACTAGTGTGACCACTCATGGTCTTACAGGTACCTGTCTTGACGTCCCATAGTCTCACCGTATAATCATGACTTCCCGATACGATGAACTCTGAATCACTGGATATAGCCACAGATCATACATAATCTGTGTGACCACTCATGGTCTTACAGGTACCTGTCTTGACGTCCCATAGTCTCACCGTATAATCTGCACTTCCCGATACGATGAACTCTGAATCACTGGATATAGCCACAGCAAATACCTAACCTGTATGACCACTCCTGGTCTTACAGGTACCTGTCTTGACGTCCCATAGTCTCACCGTCTAATCATAACTTCCCGATACGATGAACTCTGAATCACTGGATATAGCCACAGCATATACATAACTAGTGTGACCACTCATGGTCTTACAGGTACCTGTCTTGACGTCCCATAGTCTCACCGTATAATCTGCACTTCCCGATACGATGAACTCTGAATCACTGGATATAGCCACAGCAGATACATAACTAGTGTGACCACTCATGGTCTTACAGGTACCTGTCTTGACGTCCCATAGTCTCACCGTCTTATCTGCACTTCCCGATACGATGAACTCTGAATCACTGGATATAGCCACAGCAAATACCTAACCTGTGTGACCACTCATGGTCTTACAGGTACCTGTCTTGACGTCCCATAGTCTCACCGTATAATCATAACTTCCCGATACGATGAACTCTGAATCACTGGATATAGCCACAGATCATACATGACTAGTGTGACCACTCATGGTCTTACAGGTACCTGTCTTGACGTCCCATAGTCTCACCGTCTAATCATGACTTCCCGATACGATGAACTCTGAATCACTGGATATAGCCACAGCAGATATATAACTAGTGTGACCACTCATGGTCTTACAGGTACCTGTCTTGACGTCCCATAGTCTCACCGTATAATCATGACTTCCCGATACGATGAACTCTGAATCACTGGATATAGCCACAGATCATACATAATCTGTGTGACCACTCATGGTCTTACAGGTACCTGTCTTGACGTCCCATAGTCTCACCGTATAATCTGCACTTCCCGATACGATGAACTCTGAATCACTGGATATAGCCACAGCAGATACATAACTAGTGTGACCACTCATGGTCTTACAGGTACCTGTCTTGACGTCCCATAGTCTCACCGTATAATCATAACTTCCCGATACGATGAACTATAAATCACTGGATATAGCCACAGATCATACATGACTAGTGAGACCACTCATGGTCTTACAGGTACCTGTCTTGACGTCCCATAGTCTCATCGTATAATCTGCACTTCCCGATACGATGAACTCTGAATCACTGGATATAGCCACAGCAGATACACAACTAGTGTGACCACTCATGGTCTTACAGGTACCTGTCTTGACGTCCCATAGTCTCACCGTATAATCTGCACTTCCCGATACGATGAACTCTGTATCACTGGATATAGCCACAGAGAATACATAATCTGTGTGACCACTCATGGTCTTACAGGTACCTGTCTTGACGTCCCATAGTCTCACCGTATAATCATGACTTCCCGATACGATGAACTCTGAATCACTGGATATAGCCACAGAGAATACATAATCTGTGTGACCACTCATGGTCTTACAGGTACCTGTCTTGACGTCCCATAGTCTCACCGTATAATCATGACTTCCCGATACGATGAACTCTGAATCACTGGATATAGCCACAGCAGATACACAACTAGTGTGACCACTCATGGTCTTACAGGTACCTGTCTTGACGTCCCATAGTCTCACCGTATAATCTGCACTTCCCGATACGATGAACTCTGTATCACTGGATATAGCCACAGAGAATACATAATCTGTGTGACCACTCATGGTCTTACAGGTACCTGTCTTGACGTCCCATAGTCTCACCGTATAATCATGACTTCCCGATACGATGAACTCTGAATCACTGGATATAGCCACAGAGAATACATAATCTGTGTGACCACTCATGGTCTTACAGGTACCTGTCTTGACGTCCCATAGTCTCACCGTATAATCATGACTTCCCGATACGATGAACTCTGTATCACTGGATATAGCCACAGCAAATACCTAACCTGTATGACCACTCCTGGTCTTACAGGTACCTGTCTTGACGTCCCATAGTCTCACCGTCTAATCATAACTTCCCGATACGATGAACTCTGAATCACTGGATATAGCCACAGCATATACATAACTAGTGTGACCACTCATGGTCTTACAGGTACCTGTCTTGACGTCCCATAGTCTCACCGTATAATCTGCACTTCCCGATACGATGAACTCTGAATCACTGGATATAGCCACAGCATATACCTAACCTGTGTGACCACTCATGGTCTTACAGGTACCTGTCTTGACGTCCCATAGTCTCACCGTCTTATCTGCACTTCCCGATACGATGAACTCTGAATCACTGGATATAGCCACAGCAAATACCTAACCTGTGTGACCACTCATGGTCTTACAGGTACCTGTCTTGACGTCCCATAGTCTCACCGTATAATCATAACTTCCCGATACGATGAACTCTGAATCACTGGATATAGCCACAGATCATACATGACTAGTGTGACCACTCATGGTCTTACAGGTACCTGTCTTGACGTCCCATAGTCTCACCTTCTTATCGACACTTCCCGATACGATGAACTCTGAATCACTGGATATAGCCACAGCAAATACCTAACCTGTGTGACCACTCATGGTCTTACAGGTACCTGTCTTGACGTCCCATAGTCTCACCTTCTTATCGACACTTCCCGATACGATGAACTCTGAATCACTGGATATAGCCACAGATCATACATAACTAGTGTGACCACTCATGGTCTTACAGGTACCTGTCTTGACGTCCCATAGTCTCACCGTATAATCATGACTTCCCGATACGATGAACTCTGAATCACTGGATATAGCCACAGATCATACATGACTAGTGTGACCACTCATGGTCTTACAGGTACCTGTCTTGACGTCCCATAGTCTCACCGTATTATCATGACTTCCCGATACGATGAACTCTGAATCACTGGATATAGCCACAGATCATACATGACTAGTGTGACCACTCATGGTCTTACAGGTACCTGTCTTGACGTCCCATAGTCTCACCGTATAATTTAAACTTCCCGATACGATGAACTCTGAATCACTGGATATAGCCACAGCAGATACACAACTAGTGTGACCACTCATGGTCTTACAGGTACCTGTCTTGACGTCCCATAGTCTCACCGTATAATCATGACTTCCCGATACGATGAACTCTGAATCACTGGATATAGCCACAGATCATACATGACTAGTGTGACCACTCATGGTCTTACAGGTACCTGTCTTGACGTCCCATAGTCTCACCGTATAATCATGACTTCCCGATACGATGAAC
This sequence comes from Loxodes magnus, assembly GCA_946699065.1. Classification (NCBI taxonomy): domain Eukaryota; phylum Ciliophora; class Karyorelictea; order Loxodida; family Loxodidae; genus Loxodes; species Loxodes magnus. Next base: position 7,700 of record CAMPDV010000959.1, read on the forward strand.
TCTGAATCACTGGATATAGCCACAGCATATACCTAACTAGTGTGACCACTCATGGTCTTACAGGTACCTGTCTTGACGTCCCATAGTCTCACCGTCTAATCATGACTTCCCGATACGATGAACTCTGAATCACTGGATATAGCCACAGCATATACATAACTAGTGTGACCACTCATGGTCTTACAGGTACCTGTCTTGACGTCCCATAGTCTCACCGTATAATCATGACTTCCCGATACGATGAACTCTGAATCACTGGATATAGCCACAGATCATACCTAATTTGTGTGACCACTCATGGTCTTACAGGTACCTGTCTTGACGTCCCATAGTCTCACCGTCTAATCATAACTTCCCGATACGATGAACTATAAATCACTGGATATAGCCACAGATCATACATGACTAGTGAGACCACTCATGGTCTTACAGGTACCTGTCTTGACGTCCCATAGTCTCACCTTCTTATCGACACTTCCCGATACGATGAACTCTGAATCACTGGATATAGCCACAGCATATACATAACTAGTGTGACCACTCATGGTCTTACAGGTACCTGTCTTGACGTCCCATAGTCTCACCGTCTAATCATGACTTCCCGATACGATGAACTCTGAATCACTGGATATAGCCACAGCAGATATATAACTAGTGTGACCACTCATGGTCTTACAGGTACCTGTCTTGACGTCCCATAGTCTCACCGTATAATCATGACTTCCCGATACGATGAACTCTGAATCACTGGATATAGCCACAGATCATACATAATCTGTGTGACCACTCATGGTCTTACAGGTACCTGTCTTGACGTCCCATAGTCTCACCGTATAATCTGCACTTCCCGATACGATGAACTCTGAATCACTGGATATAGCCACAGCAAATACCTAACCTGTATGACCACTCCTGGTCTTACAGGTACCTGTCTTGACGTCCCATAGTCTCACCGTATTATCATGACTTCCCGATACGATGAACTCTGAATCACTGGATATAGCCACAGATCATACATGACTAGTGTGACCACTCATGGTCTTACAGGTACCTGTCTTGACGTCCCATAGTCTCACCGTATAATCATGACTTCCCGATACGATGAACTCTGAATCACTGGATATAGCCACAGATCATACCTAATTTGTGTGACCACTCATGGTCTTACAGGTACCTGTCTTGACGTCCCATAGTCTCACCGTCTAATCATAACTTCCCGATACGATGAACTATAAATCACTGGATATAGCCACAGATCATACATGACTAGTGAGACCACTCATGGTCTTACAGGTACCTGTCTTGACGTCCCATAGTCTCACCTTCTTATCGACACTTCCCGATACGATGAACTCTGAATCACTGGATATAGCCACAGCAAATACCTAACCTGTGTGACCACTCATGGTCTTACAGGTACCTGTCTTGACGTCCCATAGTCTCACCTTCTTATCGACACTTCCCGATACGATGAACTCTGAATCACTGGATATAGCCACAGCAAATACCTAACCTGTGTGACCACTCATGGTCTTACAGGTACCTGTCTTGACGTCCCATAGTCTCACCTTCTTATCGACACTTCCCGATACGATGAACTCTGAATCACTGGATATAGCCACAGATCATACATAACTAGTGTGACCACTCATGGTCTTACAGGTACCTGTCTTGACGTCCCATAGTCTCACCGTATAATCATGACTTCCCGATACGATGAACTCTGAATCACTGGATATAGCCACAGATCATACATGACTAGTGTGACCACTCATGGTCTTACAGGTACCTGTCTTGACGTCCCATAGTCTCACCGTATTATCATGACTTCCCGATACGATGAACTCTGAATCACTGGATATAGCCACAGATCATACATGACTAGTGTGACCACTCATGGTCTTACAGGTACCTGTCTTGACGTCCCATAGTCTCACCGTATTATCATGACTTCCCGATACGATGAACTCTGAATCACTGGATATAGCCACAGATCATACATGACTAGTGTGACCACTCATGGTCTTACAGGTACCTGTCTTGACGTCCCATAGTCTCACCGTATAATTTAAACTTCCCGATACGATGAACTCTGAATCACTGGATATAGCCACAGCAGATACACAACTAGTGTGACCACTCATGGTCTTACAGGTACCTGTCTTGACGTCCCATAGTCTCACCGTATAATCATGACTTCCCGATACGATGAACTCTGAATCACTGGATATAGCCACAGATCATACATGACTAGTGTGACCACTCATGGTCTTACAGGTACCTGTCTTGACGTCCCATAGTCTCACCGTATAATCATGACTTCCCGATACGATGAACTCTGAATCACTGGATATAGCCACAGCATATACCTAACTAGTGTGACCACTCATGGTCTTACAGGTACCTGTCTTGACGTCCCATAGTCTCACCGTCTAATCATGACTTCCCGATACGATGAACTCTGAATCACTGGATATAGCCACAGCATATACATAACTAGTGTGACCACTCATGGTCTTACAGGTACCTGTCTTGACGTCCCATAGTCTCACCGTATAATCATGACTTCCCGATACGATGAACTCTGAATCACTGGATATAGCCACAGATCATACCTAATTTGTGTGACCACTCATGGTCTTACAGGTACCTGTCTTGACGTCCCATAGTCTCACCGTCTAATCATAACTTCCCGATACGATGAACTATAAATCACTGGATATAGCCACAGATCATACATGACTAGTGAGACCACTCATGGTCTTACAGGTACCTGTCTTGACGTCCCATAGTCTCACCTTCTTATCGACACTTCCCGATACGATGAACTCTGAATCACTGGATATAGCCACAGCATATACATAACTAGTGTGACCACTCATGGTCTTACAGGTACCTGTCTTGACGTCCCATAGTCTCACCGTCTAATCATGACTTCCCGATACGATGAACTCTGAATCACTGGATATAGCCACAGCAGATATATAACTAGTGTGACCACTCATGGTCTTACAGGTACCTGTCTTGACGTCCCATAGTCTCACCGTATAATCATGACTTCCCGATACGATGAACTCTGAATCACTGGATATAGCCACAGATCATACATAATCTGTGTGACCACTCATGGTCTTACAGGTACCTGTCTTGACGTCCCATAGTCTCACCGTATAATCTGCACTTCCCGATACGATGAACTCTGAATCACTGGATATAGCCACAGCAAATACCTAACCTGTATGACCACTCCTGGTCTTACAGGTACCTGTCTTGACGTCCCATAGTCTCACCGTATTATCATGACTTCCCGATACGATGAACTCTGAATCACTGGATATAGCCACAGATAATACATAATCTGTGTGACCACTCATGGTCTTACAGGTACCTGTCTTGACGTCCCATAGTCTCACCGTATAATCATGACTTCCCGATACGATGAACTCTGAATCACTGGATATAGCCACAGATCATACCTAATTTGTGTGACCACTCATGGTCTTACAGGTACCTGTCTTGACGTCCCATAGTCTCACCGTCTAATCATAACTTCCCGATACGATGAACTATAAATCACTGGATATAGCCACAGATCATACATGACTAGTGAGACCACTCATGGTCTTACAGGTACCTGTCTTGACGTCCCATAGTCTCACCTTCTTATCGACACTTCCCGATACGATGAACTCTGAATCACTGGATATAGCCACAGCAAATACCTAACCTGTGTGACCACTCATGGTCTTACAGGTACCTGTCTTGACGTCCCATAGTCTCACCTTCTTATCGACACTTCCCGATACGATGAACTCTGAATCACTGGATATAGCCACAGCAAATACCTAACCTGTGTGACCACTCATGGTCTTACAGGTACCTGTCTTGACGTCCCATAGTCTCACCTTCTTATCGACACTTCCCGATACGATGAACTCTGAATCACTGGATATAGCCACAGATCATACATAACTAGTGTGACCACTCATGGTCTTACAGGTACCTGTCTTGACGTCCCATAGTCTCACCGTATAATCATGACTTCCCGATACGATGAACTCTGAATCACTGGATATAGCCACAGATCATACATGACTAGTGTGACCACTCATGGTCTTACAGGTACCTGTCTTGACGTCCCATAGTCTCACCGTATTATCATGACTTCCCGATACGATGAACTCTGAATCACTGGATATAGCCACAGATCATACATGACTAGTGTGACCACTCATGGTCTTACAGGTACCTGTCTTGACGTCCCATAGTCTCACCGTATTATCATGACTTCCCGATACGATGAACTCTGAATCACTGGATATAGCCACAGATCATACATGACTAGTGTGACCACTCATGGTCTTACAGGTACCTGTCTTGACGTCCCATAGTCTCACCGTATAATTTAAACTTCCCGATACGATGAACTCTGAATCACTGGATATAGCCACAGCAAATACCTAACCTGTGTGACCACTCATGGTCTTACAGGTACCTGTCTTGACGTCCCATAGTCTCACCTTCTTATCGACACTTCCCGATACGATGAACTCTGAATCACTGGATATAGCCACAGCAAATACCTAACCTGTGTGACCACTCATGGTCTTACAGGTACCTGTCTTGACGTCCCATAGTCTCACCTTCTTATCGACACTTCCCGATACGATGAACTCTGAATCACTGGATATAGCCACAGCAAATACCTAACCTGTGTGACCACTCATGGTCTTACAGGTACCTGTCTTGACGTCCCATAGTCTCACCTTCTTATCGACACTTCCCGATACGATGAACTCTGAATCACTGGATATAGCCACAGATCATACATAACTAGTGTGACCACTCATGGTCTTACAGGTACCTGTCTTGACGTCCCATAGTCTCACCGTATAATCATGACTTCCCGATACGATGAACTCTGAATCACTGGATATAGCCACAGATCATACATGACTAGTGTGACCACTCATGGTCTTACAGGTACCTGTCTTGACGTCCCATAGTCTCACCGTATTATCATGACTTCCCGATACGATGAACTCTGAATCACTGGATATAGCCACAGATCATACATGACTAGTGTGACCACTCATGGTCTTACAGGTACCTGTCTTGACGTCCCATAGTCTCACCGTATAATTTAAACTTCCCGATACGATGAACTCTGAATCACTGGATATAGCCACAGCAGATACACAACCTGTATGACCACTCCTGGTCTTACAGGTACCTGTCTTGACGTCCCATAGTCTCACCGTATTATCATGACTTCCCGATACGATGAACTCTGAATCACTGGATATAGCCACAGATAATACATAATCTGTGTGACCACTCATGGTCTTACAGGTACCTGTCTTGACGTCCCATAGTCTCACCGTATAATCATGACTTCCCGATACGATGAACTCTGAATCACTGGATATAGCCACAGCAAATACCTAATTTGTGTGACCACTCATGGTCTTACAGGTACCTGTCTTGACGTCCCATAGTCTCACCGTCTAATCATAACTTCCCGATACGATGAACTATAAATCACTGGATATAGCCACAGATCATACATGACTAGTGAGACCACTCATGGTCTTACAGGTACCTGTCTTGACGTCCCATAGTCTCACCTTCTTATCGACACTTCCCGATACGATGAACTCTGAATCACTGGATATAGCCACAGCAAATACCTAACCTGTGTGACCACTCATGGTCTTACAGGTACCTGTCTTGACGTCCCATAGTCTCACCTTCTTATCGACACTTCCCGATACGATGAACTCTGAATCACTGGATATAGCCACAGCAAATACCTAACCTGTGTGACCACTCATGGTCTTACAGGTACCTGTCTTGACGTCCCATAGTCTCACCTTCTTATCGACACTTCCCGATACGATGAACTCTGAATCACTGGATATAGCCACAGATCATACATAACTAGTGTGACCACTCATGGTCTTACAGGTACCTGTCTTGACGTCCCATAGTCTCACCGTATAATCATGACTTCCCGATACGATGAACTCTGAATCACTGGATATAGCCACAGATCATACATGACTAGTGTGACCACTCATGGTCTTACAGGTACCTGTCTTGACGTCCCATAGTCTCACCGTATTATCATGACTTCCCGATACGATGAACTCTGAATCACTGGATATAGCCACAGATCATACATGACTAGTGTGACCACTCATGGTCTTACAGGTACCTGTCTTGACGTCCCATAGTCTCACCGTATTATCATGACTTCCCGATACGATGAACTCTGAATCACTGGATATAGCCACAGATCATACATGACTAGTGTGACCACTCATGGTCTTACAGGTACCTGTCTTGACGTCCCATAGTCTCACCGTATAATCATGACTTCCCGATACGATGAACTCTGAATCACTGGATATAGCCACAGATCATACATGACTAGTGTGACCACTCATGGTCTTACAGGTACCTGTCTTGACGTCCCATAGTCTCACCGTATAATCATGACTTCCCGATACGATGAACTCTGAATCACTGGATATAGCCACAGCATATACCTAACTAGTGTGACCACTCATGGTCTTACAGGTACCTGTCTTGACGTCCCATAGTCTCACCGTATAATCATGACTTCCCGATACGATGAACTCTGAATCACTGGATATAGCCACAGCATATACCTAACTAGTGTGACCACTCATGGTCTTACAGGTACCTGTCTTGACGTCCCATAGTCTCACCGTCTAATCATGACTTCCCGATACGATGAACTCTGAATCACTGGATATAGCCACAGCATATACATAACTAGTGTGACCACTCATGGTCTTACAGGTACCTGTCTTGACGTCCCATAGTCTCACCGTATAATCATGACTTCCCGATACGATGAACTCTGAATCACTGGATATAGCCACAGATCATACCTAATTTGTGTGACCACTCATGGTCTTACAGGTACCTGTCTTGACGTCCCATAGTCTCACCGTCTAATCATAACTTCCCGATACGATGAACTATAAATCACTGGATATAGCCACAGATCATACATGACTAGTGAGACCACTCATGGTCTTACAGGTACCTGTCTTGACGTCCCATAGTCTCACCTTCTTATCGACACTTCCCGATACGATGAACTCTGAATCACTGGATATAGCCACAGCATATACATAACTAGTGTGACCACTCATGGTCTTACAGGTACCTGTCTTGACGTCCCATAGTCTCACCGTCTAATCATGACTTCCCGATACGATGAACTCTGAATCACTGGATATAGCCACAGCAGATATATAACTAGTGTGACCACTCATGGTCTTACAGGTACCTGTCTTGACGTCCCATAGTCTCACCGTATAATCATGACTTCCCGATACGATGAACTCTGAATCACTGGATATAGCCACAGATCATACATAATCTGTGTGACCACTCATGGTCTTACAGGTACCTGTCTTGACGTCCCATAGTCTCACCGTATAATCTGCACTTCCCGATACGATGAACTCTGAATCACTGGATATAGCCACAGCAAATACCTAACCTGTATGACCACTCCTGGTCTTACAGGTACCTGTCTTGACGTCCCATAGTCTCACCGTCTAATCATAACTTCCCGATACGATGAACTCTGAATCACTGGATATAGCCACAGCATATACATAACTAGTGTGACCACTCATGGTCTTACAGGTACCTGTCTTGACGTCCCATAGTCTCACCGTATAATCTGCACTTCCCGATACGATGAACTCTGAATCACTGGATATAGCCACAGCAGATACATAACTAGTGTGACCACTCATGGTCTTACAGGTACCTGTCTTGACGTCCCATAGTCTCACCGTCTTATCTGCACTTCCCGATACGATGAACTCTGAATCACTGGATATAGCCACAGCATATACCTAACCTGTGTGACCACTCATGGTCTTACAGGTACCTGTCTTGACGTCCCATAGTCTCACCGTATAATCATAACTTCCCGATACGATGAACTCTGAATCACTGGATATAGCCACAGAGAATACATAACTAGTGTGACCACTCATGGTCTTACAGGTACCTGTCTTGACGTCCCATAGTCTCACCTAACAATCATAACTTCCCGATACGATGAACTCTGAATCACTGGATATAGCCACAGCAGATATATAACTAGTGTGACCACTCATGGTCTTACAGGTACCTGTCTTGACGTCCCATAGTCTCACCGTATAATCATGACTTCCCGATACGATGAACTCTGAATCACTGGATATAGCCACAGATCATACATAATCTGTGTGACCACTCATGGTCTTACAGGTACCTGTCTTGACGTCCCATAGTCTCACCGTATAATCATGACTTCCCGATACGATGAACTCTGAATCACTGGATATAGCCACAGCAGATACATAACTAGTGTGACCACTCATGGTCTTACAGGTACCTGTCTTGACGTCCCATAGTCTCACCGTATAATCATAACTTCCCGATACGATGAACTCTGAATCACTGGATATAGCCACAGATCATACCTAATTTGTGTGACCACTCATGGTCTTACAGGTACCTGTCTTGACGTCCCATAGTCTCATCGTATAATCTGCACTTCCCGATACGATGAACTCTGAATCACTGGATATAGCCACAGCAGATACACAACTAGTGTGACCACTCATGGTCTTACAGGTACCTGTCTTGACGTCCCATAGTCTCACCGTATAATCATGACTTCCCGATACGATGAACTCTGAATCACTGGATATAGCCACAGATCATACATGACTAGTGTGACCACTCATGGTCTTACAGGTACCTGTCTTGACGTCCCATAGTCTCACCGTATAATCATGACTTCCCGATACGATGAACTCTGAATCACTGGATATAGCCACAGATCATACATAACTAGTGTGACCACTCATGGTCTTACAGGTACCTGTCTTGACGTCCCATAGTCTCACCGTATAATCATGACTTCCCGATACGATGAACTCTGAATCACTGGATATAGCCACAGCAGATACACAACTAGTGTGACCACTCATGGTCTTACAGGTACCTGTCTTGACGTCCCATAGTCTCACCGTATAATCTGCACTTCCCGATACGATGAACTCTGAATCACTGGATATAGCCACAGCAGATACATAACTAGTGTGACCACTCATGGTCTTACAGGTACCTGTCTTGACGTCCCATAGTCTCACCGTATAATCATAACTTCCCGATACGATGAACTCTGAATCACTGGATATAGCCACAGATCATACCTAATTTGTGTGACCACTCATGGTCTTACAGGTACCTGTCTTGACGTCCCATAGTCTCACCGTATAATCTGCACTTCCCGATACGATGAACTCTGAATCACTGGATATAGCCACAGCATATACCTAACCTGTGTGACCACTCATGGTCTTACAGGTACCTGTCTTGACGTCCCATAGTCTCACCGTCTTATCTGCACTTCCCGATACGATGAACTCTGAATCACTGGATATAGCCACAGCAAATACCTAACCTGTGTGACCACTCATGGTCTTACAGGTACCTGTCTTGACGTCCCATAGTCTCACCGTCTAATCATAACTTCCCGATACGATGAACTCTGAATCACTGGATATAGCCACAGCATATACCTAACCTGTGTGACCACTCATGGTCTTACAGGTACCTGTCTTGACGTCCCATAGTCTCACCGTCTTATCTGCACTTCCCGATACGATGAACTCTGAATCACTGGATATAGCCACAGCAAATACCTAACCTGTGTGACCACTCATGGTCTTACAGGTACCTGTCTTGACGTCCCATAGTCTCACCGTCTAATCATAACTTCCCGATACGATGAACTCTGAATCACTGGATATAGCCACAGCATATACCTAACCTGTGTGACCACTCATGGTCTTACAGGTACCTGTCTTGACGTCCCATAGTCTCACCTTCTTATCGACACTTCCCGATACGATGAACTCTGAATCACTGGATATAGCCACAGCAAATACCTAACCTGTGTGACCACTCATGGTCTTACAGGTACCTGTCTTGACGTCCCATAGTCTCACCTTCTTATCGACACTTCCCGATACGATGAACTCTGAATCACTGGATATAGCCACAGATCATACATAACTAGTGTGACCACTCATAGTCTTACAGGTACCTGTCTTGACGTCCCATAGTCTCACCGTATAATCTGCACTTCCCGATACGATGAACTCTGAATCACTGGATATAGCCACAGATCATACATGACTAGTGTGACCACTCATGGTCTTACAGGTACCTGTCTTGACGTCCCATAGTCTCACCGTATAATCTGCACTTCCCGATACGATGAACTCTGAATCACTGGATATAGCCACAGCAGATACATAACTAGTGTGACCACTCATGGTCTTACAGGTACCTGTCTTGACGTCCCATAGTCTCACCGTATAATCATAACTTCCCGATACGATGAACTCTGAATCACTGGATATAGCCACAGATCATACCTAATTTGTGTGACCACTCATGGTCTTACAGGTACCTGTCTTGACGTCCCATAGTCTCATCGTATAATCTGCACTTCCCGATACGATGAACTCTGAATCACTGGATATAGCCACAGCAGATACACAACTAGTGTGACCACTCATGGTCTTACAGGTACCTGTCTTGACGTCCCATAGTCTCACCGTATAATCTGCACTTCCCGATACGATGAACTCTGTATCACTGGATATAGCCACAGAGAATACATAATCTGTGTGACCACTCATGGTCTTACAGGTACCTGTCTTGACGTCCCATAGTCTCACCGTATAATCATGACTTCCCGATACGATGAACTCTGAATCACTGGATATAGCCACAGAGAATACATAATCTGTGTGACCACTCATGGTCTTACAGGTACCTGTCTTGACGTCCCATAGTCTCACCGTATAATCATGACTTCCCGATACGATGAACTCTGAATCACTGGATATAGCCACAGCAGATACACAACTAGTGTGACCACTCATGGTCTTACAGGTACCTGTCTTGACGTCCCATAGTCTCACCGTATAATCTGCACTTCCCGATACGATGAACTCTGAATCACTGGATATAGCCACAGCAGATACACAACTAGTGTGACCACTCATGGTCTTACAGGTACCTGTCTTGACGTCCCATAGTCTCACCGTCTTATCTGCACTTCCCGATACGATGAACTCTGAATCACTGGATATAGCCACAGCAAATACCTAACCTGTGTGACCACTCATGGTCTTACAGGTACCTGTCTTGACGTCCCATAGTCTCACCGTATAATCATAACTTCCCGATACGATGAACTCTGAATCACTGGATATAGCCACAGATCATACATGACTAGTGTGACCACTCATGGTCTTACAGGTACCTGTCTTGACGTCCCATAGTCTCACCGTATAATCTGCACTTCCCGATACGATGAACTCTGAATCACTGGATATAGCCACAGATCATACATGACTAGTGTGACCACTCATGGTCTTACAGGTACCTGTCTTGACGTCCCATAGTCTCACCGTATAATCTGCACTTCCCGATACGATGAACTCTGAATCACTGGATATAGCCACAGATCATACATAACTAGTGTGACCACTCATGGTCTTACAGGTACCTGTCTTGACGTCCCATAGTCTCACCGTATAATCATGACTTCCCGATACGATGAACTCTGAATCACTGGATATAGCCACAGCAGATACATAACTAGTGTGACCACTCATGGTCTTACAGGTACCTGTCTTGACGTCCCATAGTCTCACCGTATAATCATAACTTCCCGATACGATGAACTCTGAATCACTGGATATAGCCACAGATCATACCTAATTTGTGTGACCACTCATGGTCTTACAGGTACCTGTCTTGACGTCCCATAGTCTCATCGTATAATCTGCACTTCCCGATACGATGAACTCTGAATCACTGGATATAGCCACAGCAGATACACAACTAGTGTGACCACTCATGGTCTTACAGGTACCTGTCTTGACGTCCCATAGTCTCACCGTATAATCTGCACTTCCCGATACGATGAACTCTGTATCACTGGATATAGCCACAGAGAATACATAATCTGTGTGACCACTCATGGTCTTACAGGTACCTGTCTTGACGTCCCATAGTCTCACCGTATAATCATGACTTCCCGATACGATGAACTCTGAATCACTGGATATAGCCACAGAGAATACATAATCTGTGTGACCACTCATGGTCTTACAGGTACCTGTCTTGACGTCCCATAGTCTCACCGTATTATCATGACTTCCCGATACGATGAACTCTGAATCACTGGATATAGCCACAGCAGATACACAACTAGTGTGACCACTCATGGTCTTACAGGTACCTGTCTTGACGTCCCATAGTCTCACCGTATAATCTGCACTTCCCGATACGATGAACTCTGAATCACTGGATATAGCCACAGCAGATACATAACTAGTGTGACCACTCATGGTCTTACAGGTACCTGTCTTGACGTCCCATAGTCTCACCGTATAATCATAACTTCCCGATACGATGAACTCTGAATCACTGGATATAGCCACAGATCATACCTAATTTGTGTGACCACTCATGGTCTTACAGGTACCTGTCTTGACGTCCCATAGTCTCACCGTATAATCTGCACTTCCCGATACGATGAACTCTGAATCACTGGATATAGCCACAGCATATACCTAACCTGTGTGACCACTCATGGTCTTACAGGTACCTGTCTTGACGTCCCATAGTCTCACCGTCTTATCTGCACTTCCCGATACGATGAACTCTGAATCACTGGATATAGCCACAGCAAATACCTAACCTGTGTGACCACTCATGGTCTTACAGGTACCTGTCTTGACGTCCCATAGTCTCACCGTCTAATCATAACTTCCCGATACGATGAACTCTGAATCACTGGATATAGCCACAGCATATACCTAACCTGTGTGACCACTCATGGTCTTACAGGTACCTGTCTTGACGTCCCATAGTCTCACCGTCTTATCTGCACTTCCCGATACGATGAACTCTGAATCACTGGATATAGCCACAGCAAATACCTAACCTGTGTGACCACTCATGGTCTTACAGGTACCTGTCTTGACGTCCCATAGTCTCACCGTCTAATCATAACTTCCCGATACGATGAACTCTGAATCACTGGATATAGCCACAGCATATACCTAACCTGTGTGACCACTCATGGTCTTACAGGTACCTGTCTTGACGTCCCATAGTCTCACCTTCTTATCGACACTTCCCGATACGATGAACTCTGAATCACTGGATATAGCCACAGCAAATACCTAACCTGTGTGACCACTCATGGTCTTACAGGTACCTGTCTTGACGTCCCATAGTCTCACCTTCTTATCGACACTTCCCGATACGATGAACTCTGAATCACTGGATATAGCCACAGATCATACATAACTAGTGTGACCACTCATAGTCTTACAGGTACCTGTCTTGACGTCCCATAGTCTCACCGTATAATCTGCACTTCCCGATACGATGAACTCTGAATCACTGGATATAGCCACAGATCATACATGACTAGTGTGACCACTCATGGTCTTACAGGTACCTGTCTTGACGTCCCATAGTCTCACCGTATAATCTGCACTTCCCGATACGATGAACTCTGAATCACTGGATATAGCCACAGCAGATACATAACTAGTGTGACCACTCATGGTCTTACAGGTACCTGTCTTGACGTCCCATAGTCTCACCGTATAATCATAACTTCCCGATACGATGAACTCTGAATCACTGGATATAGCCACAGATCATACCTAATTTGTGTGACCACTCATGGTCTTACAGGTACCTGTCTTGACGTCCCATAGTCTCATCGTATAATCTGCACTTCCCGATACGATGAACTCTGAATCACTGGATATAGCCACAGCAGATACACAACTAGTGTGACCACTCATGGTCTTACAGGTACCTGTCTTGACGTCCCATAGTCTCACCGTATAATCTGCACTTCCCGATACGATGAACTCTGTATCACTGGATATAGCCACAGAGAATACATAATCTGTGTGACCACTCATGGTCTTACAGGTACCTGTCTTGACGTCCCATAGTCTCACCGTATAATCATGACTTCCCGATACGATGAACTCTGAATCACTGGATATAGCCACAGAGAATACATAATCTGTGTGACCACTCATGGTCTTACAGGTACCTGTCTTGACGTCCCATAGTCTCACCGTATAATCATGACTTCCCGATACGATGAACTCTGAATCACTGGATATAGCCACAGCAGATACACAACTAGTGTGACCACTCATGGTCTTACAGGTACCTGTCTTGACGTCCCATAGTCTCACCGTATAATCATGACTTCCCGATACGATGAACTCTGAATCACTGGATATAGCCACAGCAAATACCTAACCTGTGTGACCACTCATGGTCTTACAGGTACCTGTCTTGACGTCCCATAGTCTCACCGTATAATCTGCACTTCCCGATACGATGAACTCTGTATCACTGGATATAGCCACAGAGAATACATAATCTGTGTGACCACTCATGGTCTTACAGGTACCTGTCTTGACGTCCCATAGTCTCACCGTATAATCATGACTTCCCGATACGATGAACTCTGAATCACTGGATATAGCCACAGCATATACCTAACCTGTGTGACCACTCATGGTCTTACAGGTACCTGTCTTGACGTCCCATAGTCTCACCGTCTTATCTGCACTTCCCGATACGATGAACTCTGAATCACTGGATATAGCCACAGCAAATACCTAACCTGTGTGACCACTCATGGTCTTACAGGTACCTGTCTTGACGTCCCATAGTCTCACCTTCTTATCGACACTTCCCGATACGATGAACTCTGAATCACTGGATATAGCCACAGCATATACCTAACCTGTGTGACCACTCATGGTCTTACAGGTACCTGTCTTGACGTCCCATAGTCTCACCGTCTTATCTGCACTTCCCGATACGATGAACTCTGAATCACTGGATATAGCCACAGCAAATACCTAACCTGTGTGACCACTCATGGTCTTACAGGTACCTGTCTTGACGTCCCATAGTCTCACCGTCTAATCATAACTTCCCGATACGATGAACTCTGAATCACTGGATATAGCCACAGCATATACCTAACCTGTGTGACCACTCATGGTCTTACAGGTACCTGTCTTGACGTCCCATAGTCTCACCTTCTTATCGACACTTCCCGATACGATGAACTCTGAATCACTGGATATAGCCACAGCAAATACCTAACCTGTGTGACCACTCATGGTCTTACAGGTACCTGTCTTGACGTCCCATAGTCTCATCGTATAATCTGCACTTCCCGATACGATGAACTCTGAATCACTGGATATAGCCACAGATCATACATAACTAGTGTGACCACTCATGGTCTTACAGGTACCTGTCTTGACGTCCCATAGTCTCACCGTATAATCTGCACTTCCCGATACGATGAACTCTGAATCACTGGATATAGCCACAGATCATACATGACTAGTGTGACCACTCATGGTCTTACAGGTACCTGTCTTGACGTCCCATAGTCTCACCGTATTATCATGACTTCCCGATACGATGAACTCTGAATCACTGGATATAGCCACAGATCATACATGACTAGTGTGACCACTCATGGTCTTACAGGTACCTGTCTTGACGTCCCATAGTCTCACCGTATAATCTGCACTTCCCGATACGATGAACTCTGAATCACTGGATATAGCCACAGCAGATACATAACTAGTGTGACCACTCATGGTCTTACAGGTACCTGTCTTGACGTCCCATAGTCTCACCGTATTATCATGACTTCCCGATACGATGAACTCTGAATCACTGGATATAGCCACAGATCATACATAATCTGTGTGACCACTCATGGTCTTACAGGTACCTGTCTTGACGTCCCATAGTCTCACCGTATAATCTGCACTTCCCGATACGATGAACTCTGAATCACTGGATATAGCCACAGATCATACATGACTAGTGTGACCACTCATGGTCTTACAGGTACCTGTCTTGACGTCCCATAGTCTCACCGTATTATCATGACTTCCCGATACGATGAACTCTGAATCACTGGATATAGCCACAGATCATACATGACTAGTGTGACCACTCATGGTCTTACAGGTACCTGTCTTGACGTCCCATAGTCTCACCGTATTATCATGATTTCCCGATACGATGAACTCTGAATCACTGGATATAGCCACAGATCATACATGACTAGTGTGACCACTCATGGTCTTACAGGTACCTGTCTTGACGTCCCATAGTCTCACCGTATAATTTAAACTTCCCGATACGATGAACTCTGAATCACTGGATATAGCCACAGCAGATACACAACTAGTGTGACCACTCATGGTCTTACAGGTACCTGTCTTGACGTCCCATAGTCTCACCGTATAATCATGACTTCCCGATACGATGAACTCTGAATCACTGGATATAGCCACAGATCATACATGACTAGTGTGACCACTCATGGTCTTACAGGTACCTGTCTTGACGTCCCATAGTCTCACCGTATAATCATGACTTCCCGATACGATGAACTCTGAATCACTGGATATAGCCACAGCATATACCTAACTAGTGTGACCACTCATGGTCTTACAGGTACCTGTCTTGACGTCCCATAGTCTCACCGTCTAATCTGCACTTCCCGATACGATGAACTCTGAATCACTGGATATAGCCACAGCATATACATAACTAGTGTGACCACTCATGGTCTTACAGGTACCTGTCTTGACGTCCCATAGTCTCACCGTATAATCTGCACTTCCCGATACGATGAACTCTGAATCACTGGATATAGCCACAGATAATACACAACCAGTGTGACCACTCATGGTCTTACAGGTACCTGTCTTGACGTCCCATAGTCTCACCGTCTAATCATGACTTCCCGATACGATGAACTCTGAATCACTGGATATAGCCACAGAGAATACATAATCTGTGTGACCACTCATGGTCTTACAGGTACCTGTCTTGACGTCCCATAGTCTCACCGTATAATCATAACTTCCCGATACGATGAACTCTGAATCACTGGATATAGCCACAGATCATACCTAATTTGTGTGACCACTCATGGTCTTACAGGTACCTGTCTTGACGTCCCATAGTCTCACCGTATAATCTGCACTTCCCGATACGATGAACTCTGAATCACTGGATATAGCCACAGCATATACCTAACTAGTGTGACCACTCATGGTCTTACAGGTACCTGTCTTGACGTCCCATAGTCTCACCGTATAATCTGCACTTCCCGATACGATGAACTCTGAATCACTGGATATAGCCACAGATCATACATAACTAGTGTGACCACTCATGGTCTTACAGGTACCTGTCTTGACGTCCCATAGTCTCACCGTATAATCATGACTTCCCGATACGATGAACTCTGAATCACTGGATATAGCCACAGATCATACATAATCTGTGTGACCACTCATGGTCTTACAGGTACCTGTCTTGACGTCCCATAGTCTCACCGTCTTATCTGCACTTCCCGATACGATGAACTCTGAATCACTGGATATAGCCACAGCAAATACCTAACCTGTGTGACCACTCATGGTCTTACAGGTACCTGTCTTGACGTCCCATAGTCTCACCGTCTAATCTGCACTTCCCGATACGATGAACTCTGAATCACTGGATATAGCCACAGCAAATACCTAACCTGTGTGACCACTCATGGTCTTACAGGTACCTGTCTTGACGTCCCATAGTCTCACCGTCTAATCATAACTTCCCGATACGATGAACTCTGAATCACTGGATATAGCCACAGCATATACCTAACCTGTGTGACCACTCATGGTCTTACAGGTACCTGTCTTGACGTCCCATAGTCTCACCGTCTTATCTGCACTTCCCGATACGATGAACTCTGAATCACTGGATATAGCCACAGCAAATACCTAACCTGTGTGACCACTCATGGTCTTACAGGTACCTGTCTTGACGTCCCATAGTCTCACCGTCTAATCATAACTTCCCGATAC
The DNA here is from genome assembly GCA_946699065.1 of Loxodes magnus. NCBI lineage: Eukaryota > Ciliophora > Karyorelictea > Loxodida > Loxodidae > Loxodes > Loxodes magnus. The sequence continues at coordinate 25,774 of CAMPDV010000959.1, forward strand.
GATGAACTCTGAATCACTGGATATAGCCACAGCAGATATATAACTAGTGTGACCACTCATGGTCTTACAGGTACCTGTCTTGACGTCCCATAGTCTCACCTTCTTATCGACACTTCCCGATACGATGAACTCTGAATCACTGGATATAGCCACAGATCATACATAACTAGTGTGACCACTCATGGTCTTACAGGTACCTGTCTTGACGTCCCATAGTCTCACCGTATAATCTGCACTTCCCGATACGATGAACTCTGAATCACTGGATATAGCCACAGATCATACACAACTAGTGTGACCACTCATGGTCTTACAGGTACCTGTCTTGACGTCCCATAGTCTCACCGTATTATCATGACTTCCCGATACGATGAACTCTGAATCACTGGATATAGCCACAGATCATACATGACTAGTGTGACCACTCATGGTCTTACAGGTACCTGTCTTGACGTCCCATAGTCTCACCGTATTATCATGACTTCCCGATACGATGAACTCTGAATCACTGGATATAGCCACAGATCATACATGACTAGTGTGACCACTCATGGTCTTACAGGTACCTGTCTTGACGTCCCATAGTCTCACCGTATAATTTAAACTTCCCGATACGATGAACTCTGAATCACTGGATATAGCCACAGCAGATACACAACTAGTGTGACCACTCATGGTCTTACAGGTACCTGTCTTGACGTCCCATAGTCTCACCGTCTTATCTGCACTTCCCGATACGATGAACTCTGAATCACTGGATATAGCCACAGCAAATACCTAACCTGTGTGACCACTCATGGTCTTACAGGTACCTGTCTTGACGTCCCATAGTCTCACCGTCTAATCTGCACTTCCCGATACGATGAACTCTGAATCACTGGATATAGCCACAGCAAATACCTAACCTGTGTGACCACTCATGGTCTTACAGGTACCTGTCTTGACGTCCCATAGTCTCACCGTCTAATCATAACTTCCCGATACGATGAACTCTGAATCACTGGATATAGCCACAGCATATACCTAACCTGTGTGACCACTCATGGTCTTACAGGTACCTGTCTTGACGTCCCATAGTCTCACCGTATAATCATGACTTCCCGATACGATGAACTCTGAATCACTGGATATAGCCACAGATAATACATAATCTGTGTGACCACTCATGGTCTTACAGGTACCTGTCTTGACGTCCCATAGTCTCACCGTATAATCATGACTTCCCGATACGATGAACTCTGAATCACTGGATATAGCCACAGCAGATACATAACTAGTGTGACCACTCATGGTCTTACAGGTACCTGTCTTGACGTCCCATAGTCTCACCGTATAATCATAACTTCCCGATACGATGAACTCTGAATCACTGGATATAGCCACAGATCATACCTAATTTGTGTGACCACTCATGGTCTTACAGGTACCTGTCTTGACGTCCCATAGTCTCACCGTATAATCTGCACTTCCCGATACGATGAACTCTGAATCACTGGATATAGCCACAGCATATACCTAACTAGTGTGACCACTCATGGTCTTACAGGTACCTGTCTTGACGTCCCATAGTCTCACCGTATAATCTGCACTTCCCGATACGATGAACTCTGAATCACTGGATATAGCCACAGATCATACATAACTAGTGTGACCACTCATGGTCTTACAGGTACCTGTCTTGACGTCCCATAGTCTCACCGTATAATCTGCACTTCCCGATACGATGAACTCTGAATCACTGGATATAGCCACAGCATATACATAACCTGTGTGACCACTCATGGTCTTACAGGTACCTGTCTTGACGTCCCATAGTCTCACCGTCTAATCATAACTTCCCGATACGATGAACTATAAATCACTGGATATAGCCACAGCAAATACCTAACCTGTGTGACCACTCATGGTCTTACAGGTACCTGTCTTGACGTCCCATAGTCTCACCGTCTAATCATGACTTCCCGATACGATGAACTCTGAATCACTGGATATAGCCACAGATCATACATAACTTGTGTGACCACTCATGGTCTTACAGGTACCTGTCTTGACGTCCCATAGTCTCACCGTATTATCATGACTTCCCGATACGATGAACTCTGAATCACTGGATATAGCCACAGCAGATATATAACTAGTGTGACCACTCATGGTCTTACAGGTACCTGTCTTGACGTCCCATAGTCTCACCGTATAATCATGACTTCCCGATACGATGAACTCTGAATCACTGGATATAGCCACAGCATATACCTAACTAGTGTGACCACTCATGGTCTTACAGGTACCTGTCTTGACGTCCCATAGTCTCACCGTATAATCTGCACTTCCCGATACGATGAACTCTGAATCACTGGATATAGCCACAGATCATACATGACTAGTGTGACCACTCATGGTCTTACAGGTACCTGTCTTGACGTCCCATAGTCTCACCGTATTATCATGACTTCCCGATACGATGAACTCTGAATCACTGGATATAGCCACAGATCATACATGACTAGTGTGACCACTCATGGTCTTACAGGTACCTGTCTTGACGTCCCATAGTCTCACCGTATTATCATGACTTCCCGATACGATGAACTCTGAATCACTGGATATAGCCACAGATCATACATGACTAGTGTGACCACTCATGGTCTTACAGGTACCTGTCTTGACGTCCCATAGTCTCACCGTATAATTTAAACTTCCCGATACGATGAACTCTGAATCACTGGATATAGCCACAGCAGATACACAACTAGTGTGACCACTCATGGTCTTACAGGTACCTGTCTTGACGTCCCATAGTCTCACCGTATAATCATGACTTCCCGATACGATGAACTCTGAATCACTGGATATAGCCACAGATCATACATGACTAGTGTGACCACTCATGGTCTTACAGGTACCTGTCTTGACGTCCCATAGTCTCACCGTATAATCATGACTTCCCGATACGATGAACTCTGAATCACTGGATATAGCCACAGCATATACCTAACTAGTGTGACCACTCATGGTCTTACAGGTACCTGTCTTGACGTCCCATAGTCTCACCGTCTAATCATGACTTCCCGATACGATGAACTCTGAATCACTGGATATAGCCACAGCAGATACCTAACCTGTGTGACCACTCATGGTCTTACAGGTACCTGTCTTGACGTCCCATAGTCTCACCGTCTAATCATAACTTCCCGATACGATGAACTCTGAATCACTGGATATAGCCACAGCAGATACATAGTGTGTGTGACCACTCATGGTCTTACAGGTACCTGTCTTGACGTCCCATAGTCTCACCGTATAATCATGACTTCCCGATACGATGAACTCTGAATCACTGGATATAGCCACAGCAGATACATAACTAGTGTGACCACTCATGGTCTTACAGGTACCTGTCTTGACGTCCCATAGTCTCACCGTATAATCATAACTTCCCGATACGATGAACTCTGAATCACTGGATATAGCCACAGATCATACCTAATTTGTGTGACCACTCATGGTCTTACAGGTACCTGTCTTGACGTCCCATAGTCTCACCGTATAATCTGCACTTCCCGATACGATGAACTCTGAATCACTGGATATAGCCACAGCATATACCTAATTTGTGTGACCACTCATGGTCTTACAGGTACCTGTCTTGACGTCCCATAGTCTCACCGTATTATCATGACTTCCCGATACGATGAACTCTGAATCACTGGATATAGCCACAGATCATACATGACTAGTGTGACCACTCATGGTCTTACAGGTACCTGTCTTGACGTCCCATAGTCTCACCGTATAATCTGCACTTCCCGATACGATGAACTCTGAATCACTGGATATAGCCACAGCAGATACATAACTAGTGTGACCACTCATGGTCTTACAGGTACCTGTCTTGACGTCCCATAGTCTCACCGTATAATTTAAACATTCCGATACGATGAACTCTGAATCACTGGATATAGCCACAGCAGATACCTAACCTGTGTGACCACTCATGGTCTTTCAGGTACCTGTCTTGACGTCCCATAGTCTCACCGTCTAATCATAACTTCCCGATACGATGAACTCTGAATCACTGGATATAGCCACAGCAGATACATAGTGTGTGTGACCACTCATGGTCTTACAGGTACCTGTCTTGACGTCCCATAGTCTCACCGTATAATCTGCACTTCCCGATACGATGAACTCTGAATCACTGGATATAGCCACAGATCATACATGACTAGTGTGACCACTCATGGTCTTACAGGTACCTGTCTTGACGTCCCATAGTCTCACCGTATTATCATGACTTCCCGATACGATGAACTCTGAATCACTGGATATAGCCACAGCATATACCTAACTAGTGTGACCACTCATGGTCTTACAGGTACCTGTCTTGACGTCCCATAGTCTCACCGTATAATCTGCACTTCCCGATACGATGAACTCTGAATCACTGGATATAGCCACAGATCATACATAATCTGTGTGACCACTCATGGTCTTACAGGTACCTGTCTTGACGTCCCATAGTCTCACCGTATAATCTGCACTTCCCGATACGATGAACTCTGAATCACTGGATATAGCCACAGATCATACCTAATTTGTGTGACCACTCATGGTCTTACAGGTACCTGTCTTGACGTCCCATAGTCTCACCGTATAATCTGCACTTCCCGATACGATGAACTCTGAATCACTGGATATAGCCACAGATCATACATGACTAGTGTGACCACTCATGGTCTTACAGGTACCTGTCTTGACGTCCCATAGTCTCACCGTATAATCTGCACTTCCCGATACGATGAACTCTGAATCACTGGATATAGCCACAGATCATACATAACTAGTGTGACCACTCATGGTCTTACAGGTACCTGTCTTGACGTCCCATAGTCTCACCGTATAATCATGACTTCCCGATACGATGAACTCTGAATCACTGGATATAGCCACAGATCATACATAATCTGTGTGACCACTCATGGTCTTACAGGTACCTGTCTTGACGTCCCATAGTCTCACCGTCTTATCTGCACTTCCCGATACGATGAACTCTGAATCACTGGATATAGCCACAGCAAATACCTAACCTGTGTGACCACTCATGGTCTTACAGGTACCTGTCTTGACGTCCCATAGTCTCACCGTATAATTTAAACATTCCGATACGATGAACTCTGAATCACTGGATATAGCCACAGCAGATACCTAACCTGTGTGACCACTCATGGTCTTACAGGTACCTGTCTTGACGTCCCATAGTCTCACCGTCTAATCATAACTTCCCGATACGATGAACTCTGAATCACTGGATATAGCCACAGCAGATACATAGTGTGTGTGACCACTCATGGTCTTACAGGTACCTGTCTTGACGTCCCATAGTCTCACCGTATAATCTGCACTTCCCGATACGATGAACTCTGAATCACTGGATATAGCCACAGATCATACATGACTAGTGTGACCACTCATGGTCTTACAGGTACCTGTCTTGACGTCCCATAGTCTCACCGTATTATCATGACTTCCCGATACGATGAACTCTGAATCACTGGATATAGCCACAGCATATACCTAACTAGTGTGACCACTCATGGTCTTACAGGTACCTGTCTTGACGTCCCATAGTCTCACCGTATAATCTGCACTTCCCGATACGATGAACTCTGAATCACTGGATATAGCCACAGATCATACATAATCTGTGTGACCACTCATGGTCTTACAGGTACCTGTCTTGACGTCCCATAGTCTCACCGTATAATCTGCACTTCCCGATACGATGAACTCTGAATCACTGGATATAGCCACAGATCATACCTAATTTGTGTGACCACTCATGGTCTTACAGGTACCTGTCTTGACGTCCCATAGTCTCACCGTATAATCTGCACTTCCCGATACGATGAACTCTGAATCACTGGATATAGCCACAGATCATACATGACTAGTGTGACCACTCATGGTCTTACAGGTACCTGTCTTGACGTCCCATAGTCTCACCGTATAATCTGCACTTCCCGATACGATGAACTCTGAATCACTGGATATAGCCACAGATCATACATAACTAGTGTGACCACTCATGGTCTTACAGGTACCTGTCTTGACGTCCCATAGTCTCACCGTATAATCATGACTTCCCGATACGATGAACTCTGAATCACTGGATATAGCCACAGATCATACATAATCTGTGTGACCACTCATGGTCTTACAGGTACCTGTCTTGACGTCCCATAGTCTCACCGTCTTATCTGCACTTCCCGATACGATGAACTCTGAATCACTGGATATAGCCACAGCAAATACCTAACCTGTGTGACCACTCATGGTCTTACAGGTACCTGTCTTGACGTCCCATAGTCTCACCGTCTAATCTGCACTTCCCGATACGATGAACTCTGAATCACTGGATATAGCCACAGCAAATACCTAACCTGTGTGACCACTCATGGTCTTACAGGTACCTGTCTTGACGTCCCATAGTCTCACCGTCTAATCATAACTTCCCGATACGATGAACTCTGAATCACTGGATATAGCCACAGCATATACCTAACCTGTGTGACCACTCATGGTCTTACAGGTACCTGTCTTGACGTCCCATAGTCTCACCTTCTTATCTGCACTTCCCGATACGATGAACTCTGAATCACTGGATATAGCCACAGCAAATACCTAACCTGTGTGACCACTCATGGTCTTACAGGTACCTGTCTTGACGTCCCATAGTCTCACCGTCTAATCATAACTTCCCGATACGATGAACTCTGAATCACTGGATATAGCCACAGCAGATATATAACTAGTGTGACCACTCATGGTCTTACAGGTACCTGTCTTGACGTCCCATAGTCTCACCGTCTAATCATAACTTCCCGATACGATGAACTCTGAATCACTGGATATAGCCACAGCATATACCTAACCTGTGTGACCACTCATGGTCTTACAGGTACCTGTCTTGACGTCCCATAGTCTCACCTTCTTATCGACACTTCCCGATACGATGAACTCTGAATCACTGGATATAGCCACAGATCATACATAACTAGTGTGACCACTCATGGTCTTACAGGTACCTGTCTTGACGTCCCATAGTCTCACCGTATAATCTGCACTTCCCGATACGATGAACTCTGAATCACTTGATATAGCCACAGATAATACACAACTAGTGTGACCACTCATGGTCTTACAGGTACCTGTCTTGACGTCCCATAGTCTCACCGTCTAATCATGACTTCCCGATACGATGAACTCTGAATCACTGGATATAGCCACAGATCATACATGACTAGTGTGACCACTCATGGTCTTACAGGTACCTGTCTTGACGTCCCATAGTCTCACCGTCTTATCTACACTTCCCGATACGATGAACTCTGAATCACTGGATATAGCCACAGCAGATACATAGTGTGTGTGACCACTCATGGTCTTACAGGTACCTGTCTTGACGTCCCATAGTCTCACCGTATAATCTGCACTTCCCGATACGATGAACTCTGAATCACTGGATATAGCCACAGATCATACATGACTAGTGTGACCACTCATGGTCTTACAGGTACCTGTCTTGACGTCCCATAGTCTCACCGTATTATCATGACTTCCCGATACGATGAACTCTGAATCACTGGATATAGCCACAGCATATACCTAACTAGTGTGACCACTCATGGTCTTACAGGTACCTGTCTTGACGTCCCATAGTCTCACCGTATAATTTAAACTTCCCGATACGATGAACTCTGAATCACTGGATATAGCCACAGCAGATACATAACTAGTGTGACCACTCATGGTCTTACAGGTACCTGTCTTGACGTCCCATAGTCTCACCGTATAATCATGACTTCCCGATACGATGAACTCTGAATCACTGGATATAGCCACAGCAGATACATAACTAGTGTGACCACTCATGGTCTTACAGGTACCTGTCTTGACGTCCCATAGTCTCACCGTATTATCATGACTTCCCGATACGATGAACTCTGAATCACTGGATATAGCCACAGATCATACATAATCTGTGTGACCACTCATGGTCTTACAGGTACCTGTCTTGACGTCCCATAGTCTCACCGTATAATCATGACTTCCCGATACGATGAACTCTGAATCACTGGATATAGCCACAGATCATACATGACTAGTGAGACCACTCATGGTCTTACAGGTACCTGTCTTGACGTCCCATAGTCTCACCGTATAATCATGACTTCCCGATACGATGAACTCTGAATCACTGGATATAGCCACAGCAGATATATAACTAGTGTGACCACTCATGGTCTTACAGGTACCTGTCTTGACGTCCCATAGTCTCATCGTATAATCTGCACTTCCCGATACGATGAACTCTGAATCACTGGATATAGCCACAGCATATACCTAACCTGTGTGACCACTCATGGTCTTACAGGTACCTGTCTTGACGTCCCATAGTCTCACCGTATTATCTCTACTTCCCGATACGATGAACTCTGAATCACTGGATATAGCCACAGATCATACATAATCTGTGTGACCACTCATGGTCTTACAGGTACCTGTCTTGACGTCCCATAGTCTCACCGTATAATCTGCACTTCCCGATACGATGAACTCTGAATCACTGGATATAGCCACAGCAGATACATAACTAGTGTGACCACTCCTGGTCTTACAGGTACCTGTCTTGACGTCCCATAGTCTCACCGTATAATCATGACTTCCCGATACGATGAACTCTGAATCACTGGATATAGCCACAGATCATACATGACTAGTGTGACCACTCATGGTCTTACAGGTACCTGTCTTGACGTCCCATAGTCTCACCGTATAATCATAACTTCCCGATACGATGAACTCTGAATCACTGGATATAGCCACAGCATATACCTAACCTGTGTGACCACTCATGGTCTTACAGGTACCTGTCTTGACGTCCCATAGTCTCATCGTATAATCTGCACTTCCCGATACGATGAACTCTGAATCACTGGATATAGCCACAGCAAATACATAACTAGTGTGACCACTCATGGTCTTACAGGTACCTGTCTTGACGTCCCATAGTCTCACCTTCTTATCGACACTTCCCGATACGATGAACTCTGAATCACTGGATATAGCCACAGATCATACATGACTAGTGTGACCACTCATGGTCTTACAGGTACCTGTCTTGACGTCCCATAGTCTCACCGTATAATCATAACTTCCCGATACGATGAACTATAAATCACTGGATATAGCCACAGATCATACATGACTAGTGTGACCACTCATGGTCTTACAGGTACCTGTCTTGACGTCCCATAGTCTCACCGTATAATCTGCACTTCCCGATACGATGAACTCTGTATCACTGGATATAGCCACAGCATATACATAACTAGTGTGACCACTCATGGTCTTACAGGTACCTGTCTTGACGTCCCATAGTCTCATCGTATAATCTGCACTTCCCGATACGATGAACTCTGAATCACTGGATATAGCCACAGCATATACCTAACCTGTGTGACCACTCATGGTCTTACAGGTACCTGTCTTGACGTCCCATAGTCTCATCGTATAATCTGCACTTCCCGATACGATGAACTCTGAATCACTGGATATAGCCACAGATCATACATAACTAGTGTGACCACTCATGGTCTTACAGGTACCTGTCTTGACGTCCCATAGTCTCACCGTATAATCATGACTTCCCGATACGATGAACTCTGAATCACTGGATATAGCCACAGCAAATACCTAACCTGTGTGACCACTCATGGTCTTACAGGTACCTGTCTTGACGTCCCATAGTCTCACCTTCTTATCGACACTTCCCGATACGATGAACTCTGAATCACTGGATATAGCCACAGATCATACATGACTAGTGTGACCACTCATGGTCTTACAGGTACCTGTCTTGACGTCCCATAGTCTCACCGTATAATCATAACTTCCCGATACGATGAACTATAAATCACTGGATATAGCCACAGATCATACATGACTAGTGTGACCACTCATGGTCTTACAGGTACCTGTCTTGACGTCCCATAGTCTCACCGTATAATCTGCACTTCCCGATACGATGAACTCTGTATCACTGGATATAGCCACAGCATATACATAACTAGTGTGACCACTCATGGTCTTACAGGTACCTGTCTTGACGTCCCATAGTCTCATCGTATAATCTGCACTTCCCGATACGATGAACTATAAATCACTGGATATAGCCACAGCATATACCTAACCTGTGTGACCACTCATGGTCTTACAGGTACCTGTCTTGACGTCCCATAGTCTCATCGTATAATCTGCACTTCCCGATACGATGAACTCTGAATCACTGGATATAGCCACAGATCATACATAACTAGTGTGACCACTCATGGTCTTACAGGTACCTGTCTTGACGTCCCATAGTCTCACCGTATAATCATGACTTCCCGATACGATGAACTCTGAATCACTGGATATAGCCACAGCAAATACCTAACCTGTGTGACCACTCATGGTCTTACAGGTACCTGTCTTGACGTCCCATAGTCTCACCTTCTTATCGACACTTCCCGATACGATGAACTCTGAATCACTGGATATAGCCACAGCAGATACACAACTAGTGTGACCACTCATGGTCTTACAGGTACCTGTCTTGACGTCCCATAGTCTCACCGTATAATCTGCACTTCCCGATACGATGAACTCTGAATCACTGGATATAGCCACAGATCATACATGACTAGTGTGACCACTCATGGTCTTACAGGTACCTGTCTTGACGTCCCATAGTCTCACCGTATTATCGAAACTTCCCGATACGATGAACTCTGAATCACTGGATATAGCCACAGCATATACATAACTAGTGTGACCACTCATGGTCTTACAGGTACCTGTCTTGACGTCCCATAGTCTCACCGTATAATCATGACTTCCCGATACGATGAACTCTGAATCACTGGATATAGCCACAGCAAATACCTAACCTGTGTGACCACTCATGGTCTTACAGGTACCTGTCTTGACGTCCCATAGTCTCACCGTCTAATCATAACTTCCCGATACGATGAACTCTGAATCACTGGATATAGCCACAGCAGATATATAACTAGTGTGACCACTCATGGTCTTACAGGTACCTGTCTTGACGTCCCATAGTCTCACCGTCTAATCATAACTTCCCGATACGATGAACTCTGAATCACTGGATATAGCCACAGCATATACCTAACCTGTGTGACCACTCATGGTCTTACAGGTACCTGTCTTGACGTCCCATAGTCTCACCTTCTTATCGACACTTCCCGATACGATGAACTCTGAATCACTGGATATAGCCACAGATCATACATAACTAGTGTGACCACTCATGGTCTTACAGGTACCTGTCTTGACGTCCCATAGTCTCACCGTATAATCTGCACTTCCCGATACGATGAACTCTGAATCACTTGATATAGCCACAGATAATACACAACTAGTGTGACCACTCATGGTCTTACAGGTACCTGTCTTGACGTCCCATAGTCTCACCGTCTAATCATGACTTCCCGATACGATGAACTCTGAATCACTGGATATAGCCACAGATCATACATGACTAGTGTGACCACTCATGGTCTTACAGGTACCTGTCTTGACGTCCCATAGTCTCACCGTCTTATCTACACTTCCCGATACGATGAACTCTGAATCACTGGATATAGCCACAGCAGATACATAGTGTGTGTGACCACTCATGGTCTTACAGGTACCTGTCTTGACGTCCCATAGTCTCACCGTATAATCTGCACTTCCCGATACGATGAACTCTGAATCACTGGATATAGCCACAGATCATACATGACTAGTGTGACCACTCATGGTCTTACAGGTACCTGTCTTGACGTCCCATAGTCTCACCGTATTATCATGACTTCCCGATACGATGAACTCTGAATCACTGGATATAGCCACAGCATATACCTAACTAGTGTGACCACTCATGGTCTTACAGGTACCTGTCTTGACGTCCCATAGTCTCACCGTATAATTTAAACTTCCCGATACGATGAACTCTGAATCACTGGATATAGCCACAGCAGATACATAACTAGTGTGACCACTCATGGTCTTACAGGTACCTGTCTTGACGTCCCATAGTCTCACCGTCTAATCATGACTTCCCGATACGATGAACTCTGAATCACTGGATATAGCCACAGCAGATACATAACTAGTGTGACCACTCATGGTCTTACAGGTACCTGTCTTGACGTCCCATAGTCTCACCGTATTATCATGACTTCCCGATACGATGAACTCTGAATCACTGGATATAGCCACAGATCATACATAATCTGTGTGACCACTCATGGTCTTACAGGTACCTGTCTTGACGTCCCATAGTCTCACCGTATAATCATGACTTCCCGATACGATGAACTCTGAATCACTGGATATAGCCACAGATCATACATGACTAGTGAGACCACTCATGGTCTTACAGGTACCTGTCTTGACGTCCCATAGTCTCACCGTATAATCATGACTTCCCGATACGATGAACTCTGAATCACTGGATATAGCCACAGCAGATATATAACTAGTGTGACCACTCATGGTCTTACAGGTACCTGTCTTGACGTCCCATAGTCTCATCGTATAATCTGCACTTCCCGATACGATGAACTCTGAATCACTGGATATAGCCACAGCATATACCTAACCTGTGTGACCACTCATGGTCTTACAGGTACCTGTCTTGACGTCCCATAGTCTCACCGTATTATCTCTACTTCCCGATACGATGAACTCTGAATCACTGGATATAGCCACAGATCATACATAATCTGTGTGACCACTCATGGTCTTACAGGTACCTGTCTTGACGTCCCATAGTCTCACCGTATAATCTGCACTTCCCGATACGATGAACTCTGAATCACTGGATATAGCCACAGCAGATACATAACTAGTGTGACCACTCCTGGTCTTACAGGTACCTGTCTTGACGTCCCATAGTCTCACCGTATAATCATGACTTCCCGATACGATGAACTCTGAATCACTGGATATAGCCACAGATCATACATGACTAGTGTGACCACTCATGGTCTTACAGGTACCTGTCTTGACGTCCCATAGTCTCACCTTCTTATCGACACTTCCCGATACGATGAACTCTGAATCACTGGATATAGCCACAGCATATACCTAACCTGTGTGACCACTCATGGTCTTACAGGTACCTGTCTTGACGTCCCATAGTCTCATCGTATAATCTGCACTTCCCGATACGATGAACTCTGAATCACTGGATATAGCCACAGCAAATACATAACTAGTGTGACCACTCATGGTCTTACAGGTACCTGTCTTGACGTCCCATAGTCTCACCTTCTTATCGACACTTCCCGATACGATGAACTCTGAATCACTGGATATAGCCACAGATCATACATGACTAGTGTGACCACTCATGGTCTTACAGGTACCTGTCTTGACGTCCCATAGTCTCACCGTATAATCATAACTTCCCGATACGATGAACTATAAATCACTGGATATAGCCACAGATCATACATGACTAGTGTGACCACTCATGGTCTTACAGGTACCTGTCTTGACGTCCCATAGTCTCACCGTATAATCTGCACTTCCCGATACGATGAACTCTGTATCACTGGATATAGCCACAGCATATACATAACTAGTGTGACCACTCATGGTCTTACAGGTACCTGTCTTGACGTCCCATAGTCTCATCGTATAATCTGCACTTCCCGATACGATGAACTCTGAATCACTGGATATAGCCACAGCATATACCTAACCTGTGTGACCACTCATGGTCTTACAGGTACCTGTCTTGACGTCCCATAGTCTCATCGTATAATCTGCACTTCCCGATACGATGAACTCTGAATCACTGGATATAGCCACAGATCATACATAACTAGTGTGACCACTCATGGTCTTACAGGTACCTGTCTTGACGTCCCATAGTCTCACCGTATAATCATGACTTCCCGATACGATGAACTCTGAATCACTGGATATAGCCACAGCAAATACCTAACCTGTGTGACCACTCATGGTCTTACAGGTACCTGTCTTGACGTCCCATAGTCTCACCTTCTTATCGACACTTCCCGATACGATGAACTCTGAATCACTGGATATAGCCACAGATCATACATGACTAGTGTGACCACTCATGGTCTTACAGGTACCTGTCTTGACGTCCCATAGTCTCACCGTATAATCATAACTTCCCGATACGATGAACTATAAATCACTGGATATAGCCACAGATCATACATGACTAGTGTGACCACTCATGGTCTTACAGGTACCTGTCTTGACGTCCCATAGTCTCACCGTATAATCTGCACTTCCCGATACGATGAACTCTGTATCACTGGATATAGCCACAGCATATACATAACTAGTGTGACCACTCATGGTCTTACAGGTACCTGTCTTGACGTCCCATAGTCTCATCGTATAATCTGCACTTCCCGATACGATGAACTATAAATCACTGGATATAGCCACAGCATATACCTAACCTGTGTGACCACTCATGGTCTTACAGGTACCTGTCTTGACGTCCCATAGTCTCATCGTATAATCTGCACTTCCCGATACGATGAACTCTGAATCACTGGATATAGCCACAGATCATACATAACTAGTGTGACCACTCATGGTCTTACAGGTACCTGTCTTGACGTCCCATAGTCTCACCGTATAATCATGACTTCCCGATACGATGAACTCTGAATCACTGGATATAGCCACAGCAAATACCTAACCTGTGTGACCACTCATGGTCTTACAGGTACCTGTCTTGACGTCCCATAGTCTCACCTTCTTATCGACACTTCCCGATACGATGAACTCTGAATCACTGGATATAGCCACAGCAGATACACAACTAGTGTGACCACTCATGGTCTTACAGGTACCTGTCTTGACGTCCCATAGTCTCACCGTATAATCTGCACTTCCCGATACGATGAACTCTGAATCACTGGATATAGCCACAGATCATACATGACTAGTGTGACCACTCATGGTCTTACAGGTACCTGTCTTGACGTCCCATAGTCTCACCGTATTATCGAAACTTCCCGATACGATGAACTCTGAATCACTGGATATAGCCACAGCATATACATAACTAGTGTGACCACTCATGGTCTTACAGGTACCTGTCTTGACGTCCCATAGTCTCACCGTATAATCATGACTTCCCGATACGATGAACTCTGAATCACTGGATATAGCCACAGATCATACATGACTAGTGTGACCACTCATGGTCTTACAGGTACCTGTCTTGACGTCCCATAGTCTCACCTTCTTATCGACACTTCCCGATACGATGAACTCTGAATCACTGGATATAGCCACAGCAAATACCTAACCTGTGTGACCACTCATGGTCTTACAGGTACCTGTCTTGACGTCCCATAGTCTCACCTTCTTATCGACACTTACCGATACGATGAACTCTGAATCACTGGATATAGCCACAGCATATACCTAACCTGTGTGACCACTCATGGTCTTACAGGTACCTGTCTTGACGTCCCATAGTCTCACCGTCTAATCATGACTTCCCGATACGATGAACTCTGAATCACTGGATATAGCCACAGCATATACATAACTAGTGTGACCACTCATGGTCTTACAGGTACCTGTCTTGACGTCCCATAGTCTCATCGTATAATCATGACTTCCCGATACGATGAACTCTGAATCACTGGATATAGCCACAGCAAATACCTAACCTGTGTGACCACTCATGGTCTTACAGGTACCTGTCTTGACGTCCCATAGTCTCACCTTCTTATCGACACTTCCCGATACGATGAACTCTGAATCACTGGATATAGACACAGCAGATACACAACTAGTGTGACCACTCATGGTCTTACAGGTACCTGTCTTGACGTCCCATAGTCTCACCGTCTAATCATGACTTCCCGATACGATGAACTCTGAATCACTGGATATAGCCACAGCATATACATAACTAGTGTGACCACTCATGGTCTTACAGGTACCTGTCTTGACGTCCCATAGTCTCACCGTATAATCATGACTTCCCGATACGATGAACTCTGAATCACTGGATATAGCCACAGATCATACATGACTAGTGTGACCACTCATGGTCTTACAGGTACCTGTCTTGACGTCCCATAGTCTCACCTTCTTATCGACACTTCCCGATACGATGAACTCTGAATCACTGGATATAGCCACAGCATATACCTAACCTGTGTGACCACTCATGGTCTTACAGGTACCTGTCTTGACGTCCCATAGTCTCACCTTCTTATCGACACTTCCCGATACGATGAACTCTGAATCACTGGATATAGCCACAGCATATACCTAACCTGTGTGACCACTCATGGTCTTACAGGTACCTGTCTTGACGTCCCATAGTCTCATCGTATAATCTGCACTTCCCGATACGATGAACTCTGAATCACTGGATATAGCCACAGATCATACATAATCTGTGTGACCACTCATGGTCTTACAGGTACCTGTCTTGACGTCCCATAGTCTCACCTTCTTATCGACACTTCCCGATACGATGAACTCTGAATCACTGGATATAGCCACAGCATATACCTAACCTGTGTGACCACTCATGGTCTTACAGGTACCTGTCTTGACGTCCCATAGTCTCATCGTATAATCTGCACTTCCCGATACGATGAACTCTGAATCACTGGATATAGCCACAGCAAATACCTAACCTGTGTGACCACTCATGGTCTTACAGGTACCTGTCTTGACGTCCCATAGTCTCACCGTATAATCTGCACTTCCCGATACGATGAACTCTGAATCACTGGATATAGCCACAGATCATACATGACTAGTGTGACCACTCATGGTCTTACAGGTACCTGTCTTGACGTCCCATAGTCTCACCGTCTAATCATGACTTCCCGATACGATGAACTCTGAATCACTGGATATAGCCACAGCATATACATAACTAGTGTGACCACTCATGGTCTTACAGGTACCTGTCTTGACGTCCCATAGTCTCACCGTATAATCATGACTTCCCGATACGATGAACTCTGAATCACTGGATATAGCCACAGATCATACATGACTAGTGTGACCACTCATGGTCTTACAGGTACCTGTCTTGACGTCCCATAGTCTCACCGTATAATCATAACTTCCCGATACGATGAACTCTGAATCACTGGATATAGCCACAGATCATACACAACTAGTGTGACCACTCATGGTCTTACAGGTACCTGTCTTGACGTCCCATAGTCTCACCGTATTATCTCTACTTCCCGATACGATGAACTCTGAATCACTGGATATAGCCACAGATCATACATAACTAGTGTGACCACTCATGGTCTTACAGGTACCTGTCTTGACGTCCCATAGTCTCATCGTATAATCATGACTTCCCGATACGATGAACTCTGAATCACTGGATATAGCCACAGATCATACATGACTAGTGTGACCACTCATGGTCTTACAGGTACCTGTCTTGACGTCCCATAGTCTCACCGTATAATCTGCACTTCCCGATACGATGAACTCTGAATCACTGGATATAGCCACAGATAATACACAACTAGTGTGACCACTCATGGTCTTACAGGTACCTGTCTTGACGTCCCATAGTCTCACCGTATTATCATGACTTCCCGATACGATGAACTCTGAATCACTGGATATGGCCACAGAGAATACATAATCTGTGTGACCACTCATGGTCTTACAGGTACCTGTCTTGACGTCCCATAGTCTCACCGTATAATCTGCACTTCCCGATACGATGAACTCTGAATCACTGGATATAGCCACAGCAGATACATAGTGTGTGTGACCACTCATGGTCTTACAGGTACCTGTCTTGACGTCCCATAGTCTCACCGTATAATCATGACTTCCCGATACGATGAACTCTGAATCACTGGATATAGCCACAGATCATACATGACTAGTGTGACCACTCATGGTCTTACAGGTACCTGTCTTGACGTCCCATAGTCTCACCGTATAATCTGCACTTCCCGATACGATGAACTCTGTATCACTGGATATAGCCACAGCATATACATAACTAGTGTGACCACTCATGGTCTTACAGGTACCTGTCTTGACGTCCCATAGTCTCATCGTATAATCTGCACTTCCCGATACGATGAACTCTGAATCACTGGATATAGCCACAGCATATACCTAACCTGTGTGACCACTCATGGTCTTACAGGTACCTGTCTTGACGTCCCATAGTCTCATCGTATAATCTGCACTTCCCGATACGATGAACTCTGAATCACTGGATATAGCCACAGATCATACATAACTAGTGTGACCACTCATGGTCTTACAGGTACCTGTCTTGACGTCCCATAGTCTCACCGTATAATCTGCACTTCCCGATACGATGAACTCTGAATCACTGGATATAGCCACAGATCATACATGACTAGTGTGACCACTCATGGTCTTACAGGTACCTGTCTTGACGTCCCATAGTCTCACCGTATTATCGAAACTTCCCGATACGATGAACTCTGAATCACTGGATATAGCCACAGCATATACATAACTAGTGTGACCACTCATGGTCTTACAGGTACCTGTCTTGACGTCCCATAGTCTCATCGTATAATCTGCACTTCCCGATACGATGAACTCTGAATCACTGGATATAGCCACAGATCATACATAATCTGTGTGACCACTCATGGTCTTACAGGTACCTGTCTTGACGTCCCATAGTCTCACCGTATAATCTGCACTTCCCGATACGATGAACTCTGTATCACTGGATATAGCCACAGCATATACATAACTAGTGTGACCACTCATGGTCTTACAGGTACCTGTCTTGACGTCCCATAGTCTCATCGTATAATCTGCACTTCCCGATACGATGAACTATAAATCACTGGATATAGCCACAGCATATACCTAACCTGTGTGACCACTCATGGTCTTACAGGTACCTGTCTTGACGTCCCATAGTCTCATCGTATAATCTGCACTTCCCGATACGATGAACTCTGAATCACTGGATATAGCCACAGATCATACATAACTAGTGTGACCACTCATGGTCTTACAGGTACCTGTCTTGACGTCCCATAGTCTCACCGTATAATCATGACTTCCCGATACGATGAACTCTGAATCACTGGATATAGCCACAGCAAATACCTAACCTGTGTGACCACTCATGGTCTTACAGGTACCTGTCTTGACGTCCCATAGTCTCACCTTCTTATCGACACTTCCCGATACGATGAATTCTGAATCACTGGATATAGCCACAGCAGATACACAACTAGTGTGACCACTCATGGTCTTACAGGTACCTGTCTTGACGTCCCATAGTCTCACCGTATAATCTGCACTTCCCGATACGATGAACTCTGAATCACTGGATATAGCCACAGATCATACATGACTAGTGTGACCACTCATGGTCTTACAGGTACCTGTCTTGACGTCCCATAGTCTCACCGTATTATCGAAACTTCCCGATACGATGAACTCTGAATCACTGGATATAGCCACAGCATATACATAACTAGTGTGACCACTCATGGTCTTACAGGTACCTGTCTTGACGTCCCATAGTCTCACCGTATAATCATGACTTCCCGATACGATGAACTCTGAATCACTGGATATAGCCACAGATCATACATGACTAGTGTGACCACTCATGGTCTTACAGGTACCTGTCTTGACGTCCCATAGTCTCATCGTATAATCTGCACTTCCCGATACGATGAACTCTGAATCACTGGATATAGCCACAGCAAATACCTAACCTGTGTGACCACTCATGGTCTTACAGGTACCTGTCTTGACGTCCCATAGTCTCACCGTATTATCTCTACTTCCCGATACGATGAACTCTGAATCACTGGATATAGCCACAGATCATACATAACTAGTGTGACCACTCATGGTCTTACAGGTACCTGTCTTGACGTCCCATAGTCTCACCGTATAATCATGACTTCCCGATACGATGAACTCTGAATCACTGGATATAGCCACAGCATATACCTAACCTGTGTGACCACTCATGGTCTTACAGGTACCTGTCTTGACGTCCCATAGTCTCACCGTATAATCTGCACTTCCCGATACGATGAACTCTGAATCACTGGATATAGCCACAGATAATACACAACTAGTGTGACCACTCATGGTCTTACAGGTACCTGTCTTGACGTCCCATAGTCTCACCGTATAATCATGACTTCCCGATACGATGAACTCTGAATCACTGGATATAGCCACAGATCATACATGACTAGTGTGACCACTCATGGTCTTACAGGTACCTGTCTTGACGTCCCATAGTCTCACCTTCTTATCGACACTTCCCGATACGATGAACTCTGAATCACTGGATATAGCCACAGCAGATACATAACTAGTGTGACCACTCATGGTCTTACAGGTACCTGTCTTGACGTCCCATAGTCTCACCGTCTAATCATGACTTCCCGATACGATGAACTCTGAATCACTGGATATAGCCACAGCAGATACATAACTAGTGTGACCACTCATGGTCTTACAGGTACCTGTCTTGACGTCCCATAGTCTCACCGTCTAATCTGCACTTCCCGATACGATGAACTCTGAATCACTGGATATAGCCACAGCATATACATAACTAGTGTGACCACTCATGGTCTTACAGGTACCTGTCTTGACGTCCCATAGTCTCACCGTATTATCATGACTTCCCGATACGATGAACTCTGAATCACTGGATATAGCCACAGATCATACCTAATTTGTGTGACCACTCATGGTCTTACAGGTACCTGTCTTGACGTCCCATAGTCTCACCGTATAATCATGACTTCCCGATACGATGAACTCTGAATCACTGGATATAGCCACAGATCATACCTAATTTGTGTGACCACTCATGGTCTTACAGGTACCTGTCTTGACGTCCCATAGTCTCACCGTATAATCTGCACTTCCCGATACGATGAACTCTGAATCACTGGATATAGCCACAGATCATACCTAATTTGTGTGACCACTCATGGTCT
The DNA here is from genome assembly GCA_946699065.1 of Loxodes magnus. Classification (NCBI taxonomy): domain Eukaryota; phylum Ciliophora; class Karyorelictea; order Loxodida; family Loxodidae; genus Loxodes; species Loxodes magnus. The sequence continues at coordinate 46,872 of CAMPDV010000959.1, forward strand.
TACAGGTACCTGTCTTGACGTCCCATAGTCTCACCGTATAATCATGACTTCCCGATACGATGAACTCTGAATCACTGGATATAGCCACAGATCATACATAACTAGTGTGACCACTCATGGTCTTACAGGTACCTGTCTTGACGTCCCATAGTCTCATCGTATAATCTGCACTTCCCGATACGATGAACTCTGAATCACTGGATATAGCCACAGCATATACCTAACCTGTGTGACCACTCATGGTCTTACAGGTACCTGTCTTGACGTCCCATAGTCTCACCTTCTTATCGACACTTCCCGATACGATGAACTCTGAATCACTGGATATAGCCACAGATCATACATGACTAGTGTGACCACTCATGGTCTTACAGGTACCTGTCTTGACGTCCCATAGTCTCACCGTCTAATCATGACTTCCCGATACGATGAACTCTGAATCACTGGATATAGCCACAGCATATACATAACTAGTGTGACCACTCATGGTCTTACAGGTACCTGTCTTGACGTCCCATAGTCTCACCGTATAATCTGCACTTCCCGATACGATGAACTCTGAATCACTGGATATAGCCACAGATCATACATGACTAGTGTGACCACTCATGGTCTTACAGGTACCTGTCTTGACGTCCCATAGTCTCACCGTCTAATCATAACTTCCCGATACGATGAACTCTGAATCACTGGATATAGCCACAGATCATACCTAATTTGTGTGACCACTCATGGTCTTACAGGTACCTGTCTTGACGTCCCATAGTCTCACCGTATAATCATAACTTCCCGATACGATGAACTCTGAATCACTGGATATAGCCACAGCATATACCTAACCTGTGTGACCACTCATGGTCTTACAGGTACCTGTCTTGACGTCCCATAGTCTCACCGTATAATCTGCACTTCCCGATACGATGAACTCTGAATCACTGGATATAGCCACAGATAATACACAACTAGTGTGACCACTCATGGTCTTACAGGTACCTGTCTTGACGTCCCATAGTCTCACCGTATTATCTCTACTTCCCGATACGATGAACTCTGAATCACTGGATATAGCCACAGATCATACATAACTAGTGTGACCACTCATGGTCTTACAGGTACCTGTCTTGACGTCCCATAGTCTCACCGTATAATCATGACTTCCCGATACGATGAACTCTGAATCACTGGATATAGCCACAGCATATACCTAACCTGTGTGACCACTCATGGTCTTACAGGTACCTGTCTTGACGTCCCATAGTCTCACCGTATAATCTGCACTTCCCGATACGATGAACTCTGAATCACTGGATATAGCCACAGATAATACACAACTAGTGTGACCACTCATGGTCTTACAGGTACCTGTCTTGACGTCCCATAGTCTCACCGTATAATCATGACTTCCCGATACGATGAACTCTGAATCACTGGATATAGCCACAGCAGATACATAACTAGTGTGACCACTCATGGTCTTACAGGTACCTGTCTTGACGTCCCATAGTCTCACCTTCTTATCGACACTTCCCGATACGATGAACTCTGAATCACTGGATATAGCCACAGATCATACATGACTAGTGTGACCACTCATGGTCTTACAGGTACCTGTCTTGACGTCCCATAGTCTCACCGTCTAATCATGACTTCCCGATACGATGAACTCTGAATCACTGGATATAGCCACAGCATATACATAACTAGTGTGACCACTCATGGTCTTACAGGTACCTGTCTTGACGTCCCATAGTCTCACCGTATAATCATGACTTCCCGATACGATGAACTCTGAATCACTGGATATAGCCACAGATCATACATAACTAGTGTGACCACTCATGGTCTTACAGGTACCTGTCTTGACGTCCCATAGTCTCACCGTATTATCTCTACTTCCCGATACGATGAACTCTGAATCACTGGATATAGCCACAGATCATACATAATCTGTGTGACCACTCATGGTCTTACAGGTACCTGTCTTGACGTCCCATAGTCTCACCGTATAATCTGCACTTCCCGATACGATGAACTCTGAATCACTGGATATAGCCACAGCAGATACATAACTAGTGTGACCACTCCTGGTCTTACAGGTACCTGTCTTGACGTCCCATAGTCTCACCGTATAATCATGACTTCCCGATACGATGAACTCTGAATCACTGGATATAGCCACAGATAATACACAACTAGTGTGACCACTCATGGTCTTACAGGTACCTGTCTTGACGTCCCATAGTCTCACCGTATTATCTCTACTTCCCGATACGATGAACTCTGAATCACTGGATATAGCCACAGATCATACATAACTAGTGTGACCACTCATGGTCTTACAGGTACCTGTCTTGACGTCCCATAGTCTCACCGTATAATCATGACTTCCCGATACGATGAACTCTGAATCACTGGATATAGCCACAGATCATACATGACTAGTGTGACCACTCATGGTCTTACAGGTACCTGTCTTGACGTCCCATAGTCTCACCGTATAATCATAACTTCCCGATACGATGAACTCTGAATCACTGGATATAGCCACAGCATATACCTAACCTGTGTGACCACTCATGGTCTTACAGGTACCTGTCTTGACGTCCCATAGTCTCACCTTCTTATCGACACTTCCCGATACGATGAACTCTGAATCACTGGATATAGCCACAGCAGATACACAACTAGTGTGACCACTCATGGTCTTACAGGTACCTGTCTTGACGTCCCATAGTCTCACCTTCTTATCGACACTTCCCGATACGATGAACTCTGAATCACTGGATATAGCCACAGCATATACCTAACCTGTGTGACCACTCATGGTCTTACAGGTACCTGTCTTGACGTCCCATAGTCTCACCTTCTTATCGACACTTCCCGATACGATGAACTCTGAATCACTGGATATAGCCACAGCATATACCTAACCTGTGTGACCACTCATGGTCTTACAGGTACCTGTCTTGACGTCCCATAGTCTCATCGTATAATCTGCACTTCCCGATACGATGAACTCTGAATCACTGGATATAGCCACAGATCATACATGACTAGTGTGACCACTCATGGTCTTACAGGTACCTGTCTTGACGTCCCATAGTCTCACCGTCTAATCATGACTTCCCGATACGATGAACTCTGAATCACTGGATATAGCCACAGCATATACATAACTAGTGTGACCACTCATGGTCTTACAGGTACCTGTCTTGACGTCCCATAGTCTCACCGTATAATCATGACTTCCCGATACGATGAACTCTGAATCACTGGATATAGCCACAGATCATACATGACTAGTGTGACCACTCATGGTCTTACAGGTACCTGTCTTGACGTCCCATAGTCTCACCGTATAATCATGACTTCCCGATACGATGAACTCTGAATCACTGGATATAGCCACAGCAGATACATAACTAGTGTGACCACTCATGGTCTTACAGGTACCTGTCTTGACGTCCCATAGTCTCACCGTATAATCATGACTTCCCGATACGATGAACTCTGAATCACTGGATATAGCCACAGATCATACATGACTAGTGTGACCACTCATGGTCTTACAGGTACCTGTCTTGACGTCCCATAGTCTCACCGTATAATTTAAACTTCCCGATACGATGAACTCTGAATCACTGGATATAGCCACAGCAGATACATAACTAGTGTGACCACTCATGGTCTTACAGGTACCTGTCTTGACGTCCCATAGTCTCACCGTATAATCATAACTTCCCGATACGATGAACTCTGAATCACTGGATATAGCCACAGATCATACCTAATTTGTGTGACCACTCATGGTCTTACAGGTACCTGTCTTGACGTCCCATAGTCTCACCGTATAATCATGACTTCCCGATACGATGAACTCTGAATCACTGGATATAGCCACAGATCATACATAACTAGTGTGACCACTCATGGTCTTACAGGTACCTGTCTTGACGTCCCATAGTCTCACCGTATAATTTAAACTTCCCGATACGATGAACTCTGAATCACTGGATATAGCCACAGCAAATACCTAACCTGTGTGACCACTCATGGTCTTACAGGTACCTGTCTTGACGTCCCATAGTCTCACCGTCTAATCATGACTTCCCGATACGATGAACTCTGAATCACTGGATATAGCCACAGCAGATATATAACTAGTGTGACCACTCATGGTCTTACAGGTACCTGTCTTGACGTCCCATAGTCTCACCGTATAATCATGACTTCCCGATACGATGAACTCTGAATCACTGGATATAGCCACAGCAGATACATAACTAGTGTGACCACTCATGGTCTTACAGGTACCTGTCTTGACGTCCCATAGTCTCACCTTCTTATCGACACTTCCCGATACGATGAACTCTGAATCACTGGATATAGCCACAGCAAATACCTAACCTGTGTGACCACTCATGGTCTTACAGGAACCTGTCTTGACGTCCCATAGTCTCACCGTATAATCATGACTTCCCGATACGATGAACTCTGAATCACTGGATATAGCCACAGCAGATATATAACTAGTGTGACCACTCATGGTCTTACAGGTACCTGTCTTGACGTCCCATAGTCTCACCGTATAATCATGACTTCCCGATACGATGAACTCTGAATCACTGGATATAGCCACAGCATATACCTAACCTGTGTGACCACTCATGGTCTTACAGGTACCTGTCTTGACGTCCCATAGTCTCACCGTATAATCTGCACTTCCCGATACGATGAACTCTGAATCACTGGATATAGCCACAGATCATACATGACTAGTGTGACCACTCATGGTCTTACAGGTACCTGTCTTGACGTCCCATAGTCTCACCGTATTATCATGACTTCCCGATACGATGAACTCTGAATCACTGGATATAGCCACAGATCATACATAACTAGTGTGACCACTCATGGTCTTACAGGTACCTGTCTTGACGTCCCATAGTCTCACCGTATAATCATGACTTCCCGATACGATGAACTCTGAATCACTGGATATAGCCACAGATCATACATGACTAGTGTGACCACTCATGGTCTTACAGGTACCTGTCTTGACGTCCCATAGTCTCACCTTCTTATCGACACTTCCCGATACGATGAACTCTGAATCACTGGATATAGCCACAGCAGATACACAACTAGTGTGACCACTCATGGTCTTACAGGTACCTGTCTTGACGTCCCATAGTCTCACCGTATAATTTAAACTTCCCGATACGATGAACTCTGAATCACTGGATATAGCCACAGATCATACATAACTAGTGTGACCACTCATGGTCTTACAGGTACCTGTCTTGACGTCCCATAGTCTCACCGTATAATCATGACTTCCCGATACGATGAACTCTGAATCACTGGATATAGCCACAGATCATACATGACTAGTGTGACCACTCATGGTCTTACAGGTACCTGTCTTGACGTCCCATAGTCTCACCATATAATCTGCACTTCCCGATACGATGAACTCTGTATCACTGGATATAGCCACAGCAAATACGTAACCTGTATGACCACTCCTGGTCTTACAGGTACCTGTCTTGACGTCCCATAGTCTCACCGTATTATCTCTACTTCCCGATACGATGAACTCTGAATCACTGGATATAGCCACAGATCATACATGACTAGTGTGACCACTCATGGTCTTACAGGTACCTGTCTTGACGTCCCATAGTCTCACCGTCTAATCATGACTTCCCGATACGATGAACTCTGAATCACTGGATATAGCCACAGCATATACATAACTAGTGTGACCACTCATGGTCTTACAGGTACCTGTCTTGACGTCCCATAGTCTCACCGTATAATCATGACTTCCCGATACGATGAACTCTGAATCACTGGATATAGCCACAGATCATACATGACTAGTGTGACCACTCATGGTCTTACAGGTACCTGTCTTGACGTCCCATAGTCTCACCGTCTAATCATAACTTCCCGATACGATGAACTCTGAATCACTGGATATAGCCACAGATCATACATAACTAGTGTGACCACTCATGGTCTTACAGGTACCTGTCTTGACGTCCCATAGTCTCACCGTATAATCATGACTTCCCGATACGATGAACTCTGAATCACTGGATATAGCCACAGATCATACATGACTAGTGTGACCACTCATGGTCTTACAGGTACCTGTCTTGACGTCCCATAGTCTCACCTTCTTATCGACACTTCCCGATACGATGAACTCTGAATCACTGGATATAGCCACAGCAGATACACAACTAGTGTGACCACTCATGGTCTTACAGGTACCTGTCTTGACGTCCCATAGTCTCACCGTATAATTTAAACTTCCCGATACGATGAACTCTGAATCACTGGATATAGCCACAGATCATACATGACTAGTGTGACCACTCATGGTCTTACAGGTACCTGTCTTGACGTCCCATAGTCTCACCATATAATCTGCACTTCCCGATACGATGAACTCTGTATCACTGGATATAGCCACAGCAAATACGTAACCTGTATGACCACTCCTGGTCTTACAGGTACCTGTCTTGACGTCCCATAGTCTCACCGTCTAATCTGCCCTTCCCGATACGATGAACTCTGAATCACTGGATATAGCCACAGATCATACATAACTAGTGTGACCACTCATGGTCTTACAGGTACCTGTCTTGACGTCCCATAGTCTCACCGTATAATCATGACTTCCCGATACGATGAACTCTGAATCACTGGATATAGCCACAGATAATACACAACTAGTGTGACCACTCATGGTCTTACAGGTACCTGTCTTGACGTCCCATAGTCTCACCGTATAATCTGCACTTCCCGATACGATGAACTCTGAATCACTGGATATAGCCACAGCATATACCTAACCTGTGTGACCACTCATGGTCTTACAGGTACCTGTCTTGACGTCCCATAGTCTCACCGTCTAATCTGCACTTCCCGATACGATGAACTCTGAATCACTGGATATAGCCACAGCAAATACCTAACCTGTATGACCACTCCTGGTCTTACAGGTACCTGTCTTGACGTCCCATAGTCTCACCGTCTAATCATAACTTCCCGATACGATGAACTCTGAATCACTGGATATAGCCACAGCATATACATAACTAGTGTGACCACTCATGGTCTTACAGGTACCTGTCTTGACGTCCCATAGTCTCACCGTATAATCATGACTTCCCGATACGATGAACTCTGAATCACTGGATATAGCCACAGATCATACATGACTAGTGTGACCACTCATGGTCTTACAGGTACCTGTCTTGACGTCCCATAGTCTCACCGTCTAATCATAACTTCCCGATACGATGAACTCTGAATCACTGGATATAGCCACAGCATATACATAACTAGTGTGACCACTCATGGTCTTACAGGTACCTGTCTTGACGTCCCATAGTCTCACCGTATAATCTGCACTTCCCGATACGATGAACTCTGAATCACTGGATATAGCCACAGCATATACATAACTAGTGTGACCACTCATGGTCTTACAGGTACCTGTCTTGACGTCCCATAGTCTCACCGTATAATCATAACTTCCCGATACGATGAACTCTGAATCACTGGATATAGCCACAGCATATACCTAACCTGTGTGACCACTCATGGTCTTACAGGTACCTGTCTTGACGTCCCATAGTCTCACCTTCTTATCGACACTTCCCGATACGATGAACTCTGAATCACTGGATATAGCCACAGCAAATACCTAACCTGTGTGACCACTCATGGTCTTACAGGTACCTGTCTTGACGTCCCATAGTCTCACCTTCTTATCGACACTTCCCGATACGATGAACTCTGAATCACTGGATATAGCCACAGCAGATACACAACTAGTGTGACCACTCATGGTCTTACAGGTACCTGTCTTGACGTCCCATAGTCTCACCGTATAATCATGACTTCCCGATACGATGAACTCTGAATCACTGGATATAGCCACAGCAAATACCTAACCTGTATGACCACTCCTGGTCTTACAGGTACCTGTCTTGACGTCCCATAGTCTCACCGTATAATCATGACTTCCCGATACGATGAACTCTGAATCACTGGATATAGCCACAGATCATACATAACTAGTGTGACCACTCATGGTCTTACAGGTACCTGTCTTGACGTCCCATAGTCTCACCGTATAATTTAAACTTCCCGATACGATGAACTCTGAATCACTGGATATAGCCACAGCAAATACCTAACCTGTGTGACCACTCATGGTCTTACAGGTACCTGTCTTGACGTCCCATAGTCTCACCGTCTAATCATGACTTCCCGATACGATGAACTCTGAATCACTGGATATAGCCACAGCAGATATATAACTAGTGTGACCACTCATGGTCTTACAGGTACCTGTCTTGACGTCCCATAGTCTCACCGTATAATCATGACTTCCCGATACGATGAACTCTGAATCACTGGATATAGCCACAGCAGATACATAACTAGTGTGACCACTCATGGTCTTACAGGTACCTGTCTTGACGTCCCATAGTCTCACCTTCTTATCGACACTTCCCGATACGATGAACTCTGAATCACTGGATATAGCCACAGCAAATACCTAACCTGTGTGACCACTCATGGTCTTACAGGAACCTGTCTTGACGTCCCATAGTCTCACCGTATAATCATGACTTCCCGATACGATGAACTCTGAATCACTGGATATAGCCACAGCAGATATATAACTAGTGTGACCACTCATGGTCTTACAGGTACCTGTCTTGACGTCCCATAGTCTCACCGTATAATCATGACTTCCCGATACGATGAACTCTGAATCACTGGATATAGCCACAGCAAATACCTAACCTGTGTGACCACTCATGGTCTTACAGGTACCTGTCTTGACGTCCCATAGTCTCACCTTCTTATCGACACTTCCCGATACGATGAACTCTGAATCACTGGATATAGCCACAGCAGATACACAACTAGTGTGACCACTCATGGTCTTACAGGTACCTGTCTTGACGTCCCATAGTCTCACCGTATAATCATGACTTCCCGATACGATGAACTCTGAATCACTGGATATAGCCACAGCAAATACCTAACCTGTATGACCACTCCTGGTCTTACAGGTACCTGTCTTGACGTCCCATAGTCTCACCGTCTAATCATAACTTCCCGATACGATGAACTCTGAATCACTGGATATAGCCACAGCATATACATAACTAGTGTGACCACTCATGGTCTTACAGGTACCTGTCTTGACGTCCCATAGTCTCACCGTCTAATCATAACTTCCCGATACGATGAACTCTGAATCACTGGATATAGCCACAGCATATACCTAACCTGTGTGACCACTCATGGTCTTACAGGTACCTGTCTTGACGTCCCATAGTCTCACCGTATAATCTGCACTTCCCGATACGATGAACTCTGAATCACTGGATATAGCCACAGCAGATACATAACTAGTGTGACCACTCATGGTCTTACAGGTACCTGTCTTGACGTCCCATAGTCTCACCGTCTAATCATGACTTCCCGATACGATGAACTCTGAATCACTGGATATAGCCACAGATCATACATAACTAGTGTGACCACTCATGGTCTTACAGGTACCTGTCTTGACGTCCCATAGTCTCACCGTATAATCATGACTTCCCGATACGATGAACTCTGAATCACTGGATATAGCCACAGATCATACATAATCTGTGTGACCACTCATGGTCTTACAGGTACCTGTCTTGACGTCCCATAGTCTCACCGTATAATCATGACTTCCCGATACGATGAACTCTGAATCACTGGATATAGCCACAGATCATACATGACTAGTGTGACCACTCATGGTCTTACAGGTACCTGTCTTGACGTCCCATAGTCTCACCGTATAATCATGACTTCCCGATACGATGAACTCTGAATCACTGGATATAGCCACAGATCATACATAATCTGTGTGACCACTCATGGTCTTACAGGTACCTGTCTTGACGTCCCATAGTCTCACCGTCTAATCATAACTTCCCGATACGATGAACTCTGAATCACTGGATATAGCCACAGCATATACCTAACCTGTGTGACCACTCATGGTCTTACAGGTACCTGTCTTGACGTCCCATAGTCTCACCGTATAATCATGACTTCCCGATACGATGAACTCTGAATCACTGGATATAGCCACAGATCATACATGACTAGTGTGACCACTCATGGTCTTACAGGTACCTGTCTTGACGTCCCATAGTCTCACCATATAATCTGCACTTCCCGATACGATGAACTCTGTATCACTGGATATAGCCACAGCAAATACGTAACCTGTATGACCACTCCTGGTCTTACAGGTACCTGTCTTGACGTCCCATAGTCTCACCGTATTATCTCTACTTCCCGATACGATGAACTCTGAATCACTGGATATAGCCACAGATCATACATGACTAGTGTGACCACTCATGGTCTTACAGGTACCTGTCTTGACGTCCCATAGTCTCACCGTCTAATCATGACTTCCCGATACGATGAACTCTGAATCACTGGATATAGCCACAGCATATACATAACTAGTGTGACCACTCATGGTCTTACAGGTACCTGTCTTGACGTCCCATAGTCTCACCGTATAATCATGACTTCCCGATACGATGAACTCTGAATCACTGGATATAGCCACAGATCATACATGACTAGTGTGACCACTCATGGTCTTACAGGTACCTGTCTTGACGTCCCATAGTCTCACCGTCTAATCATAACTTCCCGATACGATGAACTCTGAATCACTGGATATAGCCACAGCATATACATAACTAGTGTGACCACTCATGGTCTTACAGGTACCTGTCTTGACGTCCCATAGTCTCACCTTCTTATCGACACTTCCCGATACGATGAACTCTGAATCACTGGATATAGCCACAGCATATACCTAACCTGTGTGACCACTCATGGTCTTACAGGTACCTGTCTTGACGTCCCATAGTCTCACCGTATAATCTGCACTTCCCGATACGATGAACTCTGAATCACTGGATATAGCCACAGCATATACCTAACCTGTGTGACCACTCATGGTCTTACAGGTACCTGTCTTGACGTCCCATAGTCTCATCGTATAATCTGCACTTCCCGATACGATGAACTCTGAATCACTGGATATAGCCACAGCAAATACCTAACCTGTGTGACCACTCATGGTCTTACAGGTACCTGTCTTGACGTCCCATAGTCTCACCGTATAATCATGACTTCCCGATACGATGAACTCTGAATCACTGGATATAGCCACAGATAATACATAATCTGTGTGACCACTCATGGTCTTACAGGTACCTGTCTTGACGTCCCATAGTCTCACCGTCTAATCATGACTTCCCGATACGATGAACTCTGAATCACTGGATATAGCCACAGATCATACATAACTAGTGTGACCACTCATGGTCTTACAGGTACCTGTCTTGACGTCCCATAGTCTCACCGTCTAATCATGACTTCCCGATACGATGAACTCTGAATCACTGGATATGGCCACAGAGAATACATAATCTGTGTGACCACTCATGGTCTTACAGGTACCTGTCTTGACGTCCCATAGTCTCACCGTATAATCTGCACTTCCCGATACGATGAACTCTGAATCACTGGATATAGCCACAGAGAATACATAATCTGTGTGACCACTCATGGTCTTACAGGTACCTGTCTTGACGTCCCATAGTCTCACCGTCTAATCATAACTTCCCGATACGATGAACTCTGAATCACTGGATATAGCCACAGCATATACCTAACCTGTGTGACCACTCATGGTCTTACAGGTACCTGTCTTGACGTCCCATAGTCTCACCGTATAATCATGACTTCCCGATACGATGAACTCTGAATCACTGGATATAGCCACAGATCATACATGACTAGTGTGACCACTCATGGTCTTACAGGTACCTGTCTTGACGTCCCATAGTCTCACCTTCTTATCGACACTTCCCGATACGATGAACTCTGAATCACTGGATATAGCCACAGCAAATACCTAACCTGTGTGACCACTCATGGTCTTACAGGTACCTGTCTTGACGTCCCATAGTCTCACCGTCTAATCATAACTTCCCGATACGATGAACTCTGAATCACTGGATATAGCCACAGAGAATACATAATCTGTGTGACCACTCATGGTCTTACAGGTACCTGTCTTGACGTCCCATAGTCTCACCGTCTAATCTGCACTTCCCGATACGATGAACTCTGAATCACTGGATATAGCCACAGCATATACATAACTAGTGTGACCACTCATGGTCTTACAGGTACCTGTCTTGACGTCCCATAGTCTCACCTTCTTATCGACACTTCCCGATACGATGAACTCTGAATCACTGGATATAGCCACAGCATATACCTAACCTGTGTGACCACTCATGGTCTTACAGGTACCTGTCTTGACGTCCCATAGTCTCACCGTATAATCTGCACTTCCCGATACGATGAACTCTGAATCACTGGATATAGCCACAGCATATACCTAACCTGTGTGACCACTCATGGTCTTACAGGTACCTGTCTTGACGTCCCATAGTCTCACCGTATAATCATGACTTCCCGATACGATGAACTCTGAATCACTGGATATAGCCACAGATCATACATGACTAGTGTGACCACTCATGGTCTTACAGGTACCTGTCTTGACGTCCCATAGTCTCACCTTCTTATCGACACTTCCCGATACGATGAACTCTGAATCACTGGATATAGCCACAGCAGATACATAACTAGTGTGACCACTCATGGTCTTACAGGTACCTGTCTTGACGTCCCATAGTCTCACCGTCTAATCATGACTTCCCGATACGATGAACTCTGAATCACTGGATATAGCCACAGATCATACATAACTAGTGTGACCACTCATGGTCTTACAGGTACCTGTCTTGACGTCCCATAGTCTCACCGTCTAATCATAACTTCCCGATACGATGAACTCTGAATCACTGGATATAGCCACAGCATATACCTAACCTGTGTGACCACTCATGGTCTTACAGGTACCTGTCTTGACGTCCCATAGTCTCACCGTATAATCATGACTTCCCGATACGATGAACTCTGAATCACTGGATATAGCCACAGATCATACATGACTAGTGTGACCACTCATGGTCTTACAGGTACCTGTCTTGACGTCCCATAGTCTCACCTTCTTATCGACACTTCCCGATACGATGAACTCTGAATCACTGGATATAGCCACAGCAAATACCTAACCTGTGTGACCACTCATGGTCTTACAGGTACCTGTCTTGACGTCCCATAGTCTCACCGTCTAATCATAACTTCCCGATACGATGAACTCTGAATCACTGGATATAGCCACAGATCATACATGACTAGTGTGACCACTCATGGTCTTACAGGTACCTGTCTTGACGTCCCATAGTCTCACCTTCTTATCGACACTTCCCGATACGATGAACTCTGAATCACTGGATATAGCCACAGCAAATACCTAACCTGTGTGACCACTCATGGTCTTACAGGTACCTGTCTTGACGTCCCATAGTCTCACCGTCTAATCATAACTTCCCGATACGATGAACTCTGAATCACTGGATATAGCCACAGAGAATACATAATCTGTGTGACCACTCATGGTCTTACAGGTACCTGTCTTGACGTCCCATAGTCTCACCGTCTAATCTGCACTTCCCGATACGATGAACTCTGAATCACTGGATATAGCCACAGCATATACATAACTAGTGTGACCACTCATGGTCTTACAGGTACCTGTCTTGACGTCCCATAGTCTCACGGTCTAATCATAACTTCCCGATACGATGAACTCTGAATCACTGGATATAGCCACAGCATATACCTAACCTGTGTGACCACTCATGGTCTTACAGGTACCTGTCTTGACGTCCCATAGTCTCACCGTCTAATCTGCACTTCCCGATACGATGAACTCTGAATCACTGGATATAGCCACAGCATATACCTAACCTGTGTGACCACTCATGGTCTTACAGGTACCTGTCTTGACGTCCCATAGTCTCATCGTATAATCTGCACTTCCCGATACGATGAACTCTGAATCACTGGATATAGCCACAGCAAATACCTAACCTGTGTGACCACTCATGGTCTTACAGGTACCTGTCTTGACGTCCCATAGTCTCACCTTCTTATCGACACTTCCCGATACGATGAACTCTGAATCACTGGATATAGCCACAGCAGATACATAACTAGTGTGACCACTCATGGTCTTACAGGTACCTGTCTTGACGTCCCATAGTCTCACCGTCTAATCATGACTTCCCGATACGATGAACTCTGAATCACTGGATATAGCCACAGATCATACATAACTAGTGTGACCACTCATGGTCTTACAGGTACCTGTCTTGACGTCCCATAGTCTCACCGTATAATCATGACTTCCCGATACGATGAACTCTGAATCACTGGATATAGCCACAGATCATACATAATCTGTGTGACCACTCATGGTCTTACAGGTACCTGTCTTGACGTCCCATAGTCTCACGGTCTAATCATAACTTCCCGATACGATGAACTCTGAATCACTGGATATAGCCACAGCATATACCTAACCTGTGTGACCACTCATGGTCTTACAGGTACCTGTCTTGACGTCCCATAGTCTCACCGTATAATCATGACTTCCCGATACGATGAACTCTGAATCACTGGATATAGCCACAGATCATACATGACTAGTGTGACCACTCATGGTCTTACAGGTACCTGTCTTGACGTCCCATAGTCTCACCTTCTTATCGACACTTCCCGATACGATGAACTCTGAATCACTGGATATAGCCACAGCAAATACCTAACCTGTGTGACCACTCATGGTCTTACAGGTACCTGTCTTGACGTCCCATAGTCTCACCGTCTAATCATAACTTCCCGATACGATGAACTCTGAATCACTGGATATAGCCACAGCAGATACATAATCTGTGTGACCACTCATGGTCTTACAGGTACCTGTCTTGACGTCCCATAGTCTCACCGTCTAATCTGCACTTCCCGATACGATGAACTCTGAATCACTGGATATAGCCACAGCATATACATAACTAGTGTGACCACTCATGGTCTTACAGGTACCTGTCTTGACGTCCCATAGTCTCACCGTCTAATCATGACTTCCCGATACGATGAACTCTGAATCACTGGATATAGCCACAGCAAATACCTAACCTGTGTGACCACTCATGGTCTTACAGGTACCTGTCTTGACGTCCCATAGTCTCACCTTCTTATCGACACTTCCCGATACGATGAACTCTGAATCACTGGATATAGCCACAGCAGATACACAACTAGTGTGACCACTCATGGTCTTACAGGTACCTGTCTTGACGTCCCATAGTCTCACCTTCTTATCGACACTTCCCGATACGATGAACTCTGAATCACTGGATATAGCCACAGCATATACCTAACCTGTGTGACCACTCATGGTCTTACAGGTACCTGTCTTGACGTCCCATAGTCTCACCGTATTATCTCTACTTCCCGATACGATGAACTCTGAATCACTGGATATAGCCACAGATCATACATAACTAGTGTGACCACTCATGGTCTTACAGGTACCTGTCTTGACGTCCCATAGTCTCACCGTATAATCATGACTTCCCGATACGATGAACTCTGTATCACTGGATATAGCCACAGCAAATACCTAACCTGTATGACCACTCATGGTCTTACAGGTACCTGTCTTGACGTCCCATAGTCTCACCGTATTATCTCTACTTCCCGATACGATGAACTCTGAATCACTGGATATAGCCACAGATCATACATAACTAGTGTGACCACTCATGGTCTTACAGGTACCTGTCTTGACGTCCCATAGTCTCACCGTATAATCATGACTTCCCGATACGATGAACTCTGAATCACTGGATATAGCCACAGATCATACATGACTAGTGTGACCACTCATGGTCTTACAGGTACCTGTCTTGACGTCCCATAGTCTCACCGTATAATCATGACTTCCCGATACGATGAACTCTGTATCACTGGATATAGCCACAGCAAATACGTAACCTGTATGACCACTCCTGGTCTTACAGGTACCTGTCTTGACGTCCCATAGTCTCACCATATAATCTGCACTTCCCGATACGATGAACTCTGTATCACTGGATATAGCCACAGATCATACATAACTAGTGTGACCACTCATGGTCTTTCAGGTACCTGTCTTGACGTCCCATAGTCTCACCGTATAATCATGACTTCCCGATACGATGAACTCTGAATCACTGGATATAGCCACAGATCATACATGACTAGTGTGACCACTCATGGTCTTACAGGTACCTGTCTTGACGTCCCATAGTCTCACCGTATAATCTGCACTTCCCGATACGATGAACTCTGTATCACTGGATATAGCCACAGCATATACCTAACCTGTGTGACCACTCATGGTCTTACAGGTACCTGTCTTGACGTCCCATAGTCTCACCATATAATCTGCACTTCCCGATACGATGAACTATAAATCACTGGATATAGCCACAGATCATACATAACTAGTGTGACCACTCATGGTCTTACAGGTACCTGTCTTGACGTCCCATAGTCTCACCTTCTTATCGACACTTCCCGATACGATGAACTCTGAATCACTGGATATAGCCACAGCATATACATAACTAGTGTGACCACTCATGGTCTTACAGGTACCTGTCTTGACGTCCCATAGTCTCACCGCATAATCTGCACTTCCCGATACGATGAACTCTGAATCACTGGATATAGCCACAGCAAATACCTAACCTGTATGACCACTCCTGGTCTTACAGGTACCTGTCTTGACGTCCCATAGTCTCACCGTCTAATCATAACTTCCCGATACGATGAATCTGAATCACTGGATATAGCCACAGCATATACATAACTAGTGTGACCACTCATGGTCTTACAGGTACCTGTCTTGACGTCCCATAGTCTCACCGTCTAATCATAACTTCCCGATACGATGAACTCTGAATCACTGGATATAGCCACAGCATATACCTAACCTGTGTGACCACTCATGGTCTTACAGGTACCTGTCTTGACGTCCCATAGTCTCATCGTATAATCTGCACTTCCCGATACGATGAACTATAAATCACTGGATATAGCCACAGCATATACCTAACCTGTGTGACCACTCATGGTCTTACAGGTACCTGTCTTGACGTCCCATAGTCTCATCGTATAATCTGCACTTCCCGATACGATGAACTCTGAATCACTGGATATAGCCACAGATCATACATAACTAGTGTGACCACTCATGGTCTTACAGGTACCTGTCTTGACGTCCCATAGTCTCACCGTATAATCATGACTTCCCGATACGATGAACTCTGAATCACTGGATATAGCCACAGATCATACATGACTAGTGTGACCACTCATGGTCTTACAGGTACCTGTCTTGACGTCCCATAGTCTCACCTTCTTATCGACACTTCCCGATACGATGAACTCTGAATCACTGGATATAGCCACAGCAGATACACAACTAGTGTGACCACTCATGGTCTTACAGGTACCTGTCTTGACGTCCCATAGTCTCACCGTATTATCTCTACTTCCCGATACGATGAACTCTGAATCACTGGATATAGCCACAGATCATACATAACTAGTGTGACCACTCATGGTCTTACAGGTACCTGTCTTGACGTCCCATAGTCTCACCGTATAATCATGACTTCCCGATACGATGAACTCTGAATCACTGGATATAGCCACAGATCATACATGACTAGTGTGACCACTCATGGTCTTACAGGTACCTGTCTTGACGTCCCATAGTCTCACCGTATAATCTGCACTTCCCGATACGATGAACTCTGTATCACTGGATATAGCCACAGCAAATACCTAACCTGTATGACCACTCCTGGTCTTACAGGTACCTGTCTTGACGTCCCATAGTCTCACCGTATAATCTGCACTTCCCGATACGATGAACTCTGAATCACTGGATATAGCCACAGCATATACATAACTAGTGTGACCACTCATGGTCTTACAGGTACCTGTCTTGACGTCCCATAGTCTCACCGTCTAATCATAACTTCCCGATACGATGAACTCTGAATCACTGGATATAGCCACAGCATATACCTAACCTGTGTGACCACTCATGGTCTTACAGGTACCTGTCTTGACGTCCCATAGTCTCACCGTATAATCATGACTTCCCGATACGATGAACTCTGAATCACTGGATATAGCCACAGATCATACATAATCTGTGTGACCACTCATGGTCTTACAGGTACCTGTCTTGACGTCCCATAGTCTCATCGTATAATCTGCACTTCCCGATACGATGAACTATAAATCACTGGATATAGCCACAGATCATACATAACTAGTGTGACCACTCATGGTCTTACAGGTACCTGTCTTGACGTCCCATAGTCTCACCGTATAATCTGCACTTCCCGATACGATGAACTATAAATCACTGGATATAGCCACAGATCATACACAACTAGTGTGACCACTCATGGTCTTACAGGTACCTGTCTTGACGTCCCATAGTCTCACCGCATAATCTGCACTTCCCGATACGATGAACTCTGAATCACTGGATATAGCCACAGCAAATACCTAACCTGTATGACCACTCCTGGTCTTACAGGTACCTGTCTTGACGTCCCATAGTCTCACCGTCTAATCTGCACTTCCCGATACGATGAACTCTGAATCACTGGATATAGCCACAGCATATACATAACTAGTGTGACCACTCATGGTCTTACAGGTACCTGTCTTGACGTCCCATAGTCTCACCGTCTAATCATAACTTCCCGATACGATGAACTCTGAATCACTGGATATAGCCACAGCATATACCTAACCTGTGTGACCACTCATGGTCTTACAGGTACCTGTCTTGACGTCCCATAGTCTCATCGTATAATCTGCACTTCCCGATACGATGAACTATAAATCACTGGATATAGCCACAGCATATACCTAACCTGTGTGACCACTCATGGTCTTACAGGTACCTGTCTTGACGTCCCATAGTCTCATCGTATAATCTGCACTTCCCGATACGATGAACTCTGAATCACTGGATATAGCCACAGATCATACATAACTAGTGTGACCACTCATGGTCTTACAGGTACCTGTCTTGACGTCCCATAGTCTCACCGTATAATCATGACTTCCCGATACGATGAACTCTGAATCACTTGATATAGCCACAGATCATACATGACTAGTGTGACCACTCATGGTCTTACAGGTACCTGTCTTGACGTCCCATAGTCTCACCTTCTTATCGACACTTCCCGATACGATGAACTCTGAATCACTGGATATAGCCACAGCAGATACATAACTAGTGTGACCACTCATGGTCTTACAGGTACCTGTCTTGACGTCCCATAGTCTCATCGTATAATCTGCACTTCCCGATACGATGAACTATAAATCACTGGATAAAGCCACAGCATATACCTAACCTGTGTGACCACTCATGGTCTTACAGGTACCTGTCTTGACGTCCCATAGTCTCATCGTATAATCTGCACTTCCCGATACGATGAACTCTGAATCACTGGATATAGCCACAGATCATACATAACTAGTGTGACCACTCATGGTCTTACAGGTACCTGTCTTGACGTCCCATAGTCTCACCGTATAATCATGACTTCCCGATACGATGAACTCTGTATCACTGGATATAGCCACAGCAAATACGTAACCTGTATGACCACTCCTGGTCTTACAGGTACCTGTCTTGACGTCCCATAGTCTCACCATATAATCTGCACTTCCCGATACGATGAACTCTGTATCACTGGATATAGCCACAGATCATACATAACTAGTGTGACCACTCATGGTCTTTCAGGTACCTGTCTTGACGTCCCATAGTCTCACCGTATAATCATGACTTCCCGATACGATGAACTCTGAATCACTGGATATAGCCACAGATCATACATGACTAGTGTGACCACTCATGGTCTTACAGGTACCTGTCTTGACGTCCCATAGTCTCACCGTATAATCTGCACTTCCCGATACGATGAACTCTGTATCACTGGATATAGCCACAGCATATACCTAACCTGTGTGACCACTCATGGTCTTACAGGTACCTGTCTTGACGTCCCATAGTCTCACCATATAATCTGCACTTCCCGATACGATGAACTCTGTATCACTGGATATAGCCACAGCAAATACGTAACCTGTATGACCACTCCTGGTCTTACAGGTACCTGTCTTGACGTCCCATAGTCTCACCATATAATCTGCACTTCCCGATACGATGAACTCTGTATCACTGGATATAGCCACAGCAAATACCTAACCTGTATGACCACTCCTGGTCTTACAGGTACCTGTCTTGACGTCCCATAGTCTCACCGTCTAATCTGCACTTCCCGATACGATGAACTCTGAATCACTGGATATAGCCACAGATCATACATGACTAGTGTGACCACTCATGGTCTTACAGGTACCTGTCTTGACGTCCCATAGTCTCACCATATAATCTGCACTTCCCGATACGATGAACTCTGTATCACTGGATATAGCCACAGCAAATACGTAACCTGTGTGACCACTCATGGTCTTACAGGTACCTGTCTTGACGTCCCATAGTCTCATCGTATAATCTGCACTTCCCGATACGATGAACTCTGAATCACTGGATATAGCCACAGATCATACATAACTAGTGTGACCACTCATGGTCTTACAGGTACCTGTCTTGACGTCCCATAGTCTCACCGTATAATCATGACTTCCCGATACGATGAACTCTGAATCACTGGATATAGCCACAGCAAATACCTAACCTGTGTGACCACTCATGGTCTTACAGGTACCTGTCTTGACGTCCCATAGTCTCACCTTCTTATCGACACTTCCCGATACGATGAACTCTGAATCACTGGATATAGCCACAGCAGATACACAACTAGTGTGACCACTCATGGTCTTACAGGTACCTGTCTTGACGTCCCATAGTCTCACCGTATAATCTGCACTTCCCGATACGATGAACTCTGAATCACTGGATATAGCCACAGATCATACATGACTAGTGTGACCACTCATGGTCTTACAGGTACCTGTCTTGACGTCCCATAGTCTCACCGTATTATCGAAACTTCCCGATACGATGAACTCTGAATCACTGGATATAGCCACAGCATATACATAACTAGTGTGACCACTCATGGTCTTACAGGTACCTGTCTTGACGTCCCATAGTCTCACCGTATAATCATGACTTCCCGATACGATGAACTCTGAATCACTGGATATAGCCACAGATCATACATGACTAGTGTGACCACTCATGGTCTTACAGGTACCTGTCTTGACGTCCCATAGTCTCACCTTCTTATCGACACTTCCCGATACGATGAACTCTGAATCACTGGATATAGCCACAGCAGATACACAACTAGTGTGACCACTCATGGTCTTACAGGTACCTGTCTTGACGTCCCATAGTCTCACCGTATAATCTGCACTTCCCGATACGATGAACTCTGAATCACTGGATATAGCCACAGCAAATACCTAACCTGTATGACCACTCCTGGTCTTACAGGTACCTGTCTTGACGTCCCATAGTCTCACCGTCTAATCATAACTTCCCGATACGATGAACTCTGAATCACTGGATATAGCCACAGCATATACATAACTAGTGTGACCACTCATGGTCTTACAGGTACCTGTCTTGACGTCCCATAGTCTCACCGTCTAATCATGACTTCCCGATACGATGAACTATAAATCACTGGATATAGCCACAGCATATACCTAACCTGTGTGACCACTCATGGTCTTACAGGTACCTGTCTTGACGTCCCATAGTCTCACCGTCTAATCATAACTTCCCGATACGATGAACTCTGAATCACTGGATATAGCCACAGCATATACATAACTAGTGTGACCACTCATGGTCTTACAGGTACCTGTCTTGACGTCCCATAGTCTCACCGTCTAATCTGCACTTCCCGATACGATGAACTCTGAATCACTGGATATAGCCACAGCATATACATAACTAGTGTGACCACTCATGGTCTTACAGGTACCTGTCTTGACGTCCCATAGTCTCACCTTCTTATCGACACTTCCCGATACGATGAACTCTGAATCACTGGATATAGCCACAGCAAATACCTAACCTGTGTGACCACTCATGGTCTTACAGGTACCTGTCTTGACGTCCCATAGTCTCACCGTCTAATCATGACTTCCCGATACGATGAACTCTGAATCACTGGATATAGCCACAGCAGATACACAACTAGTGTGACCACTCATGGTCTTACAGGTACCTGTCTTGACGTCCCATAGTCTCACCGTATAATCTGCACTTCCCGATACGATGAACTCTGTATCACTGGATATAGCCACAGCAAATACCTAAACTGTATGACCACTCCTGGTCTTACAGGTACCTGTCTTGACGTCCCATAGTCTCACCGTATAATCATGACTTCCCGATACGATGAACTCTGAATCACTGGATATAGCCACAGATCATACATGACTAGTGTGACCACTCATGGTCTTACAGGTACCTGTCTTGACGTCCCATAGTCTCACCTTCTTATCGACACTTCCCGATACGATGAACTCTGAATCACTGGATATAGCCACAGCATATACCTAACCTGTGTGACCACTCATGGTCTTACAGGTACCTGTCTTGACGTCCCATAGTCTCACCGTATTATCTCTACTTCCCGATACGATGAACTCTGAATCACTGGATATAGCCACAGATCATACATAATCTGTGTGACCACTCATGGTCTTACAGGTACCTGTCTTGACGTCCCATAGTCTCACCGTATAATCATAACTTCCCGATACGATGAACTCTGAATCACTGGATATAGCCACAGATCATACACAACTAGTGTGACCACTCATGGTCTTACAGGTACCTGTCTTGACGTCCCATAGTCTCATCGTATAATCTGCACTTCCCGATACGATGAACTATAAATCACTGGATATAACCACAGATCATACATGACTAGTGTGACCACTAATGGTCTTACAGGTACCTGTCTTGACGTCCCATAGTCTCACCGTCTAATCATAACTTCCCGATACGATGAACTCTTAATCACTGGATATAGCCACAGATCATACAGAACTAGTGTGACCACTCATGGTCTTACAGGTACCTGTCTTGACGTCCCATAGTCTCACCGTATAATCATAACTTCCCGATACGATGAACTCTGAATCACTGGATATAGCCACAGCAAATACGTAACCTGTATGACCACTCCTGGTCTTACAGGTACCTGTCTTGACGTCCCATAGTCTCACCATATAATCTGCACTTCCCGATACGATGAACTCTGTATCACTGGATATAGCCACAGATCATACATAACTAGTGTGACCACTCATGGTCTTTCAGGTACCTGTCTTGACGTCCCATAGTCTCACCGTATAATCATGACTTCCCGATACGATGAACTCTGAATCACTGGATATAGCCACAGATCATACATGACTAGTGTGACCACTCATGGTCTTACAGGTACCTGTCTTGACGTCCCATAGTCTCACCGTATAATCTGCACTTCCCGATACGATGAACTCTGTATCACTGGATATAGCCACAGCATATACCTAACCTGTGTGACCACTCATGGTCTTACAGGTACCTGTCTTGACGTCCCATAGTCTCACCATATAATCTGCACTTCCCGATACGATGAACTCTGTATCACTGGATATAGCCACAGCAAATACGTAACCTGTATGACCACTCCTGGTCTTACAGGTACCTGTCTTGACGTCCCATAGTCTCACCATATAATCTGCACTTCCCGATACGATGAACTCTGTATCACTGGATATAGCCACAGCAAATACCTAACCTGTATGACCACTCCTGGTCTTACAGGTACCTGTCTTGACGTCCCATAGTCTCACCGTCTAATCTGCACTTCCCGATACGATGAACTCTGAATCACTGGATATAGCCACAGATCATACATGACTAGTGTGACCACTCATGGTCTTACAGGTACCTGTCTTGACGTCCCATAGTCTCACCATATAATCTGCACTTCCCGATACGATGAACTCTGTATCACTGGATATAGCCACAGCAAATACGTAACCTGTGTGACCACTCATGGTCTTACAGGTACCTGTCTTGACGTCCCATAGTCTCATCGTATAATCTGCACTTCCCGATACGATGAACTCTGAATCACTGGATATAGCCACAGATCATACATAACTAGTGTGACCACTCATGGTCTTACAGGTACCTGTCTTGACGTCCCATAGTCTCACCGTATAATCATGACTTCCCGATACGATGAACTCTGAATCACTGGATATAGCCACAGCAAATACCTAACCTGTGTGACCACTCATGGTCTTACAGGTACCTGTCTTGACGTCCCATAGTCTCACCTTCTTATCGACACTTCCCGATACGATGAACTCTGAATCACTGGATATAGCCACAGCAGATACACAACTAGTGTGACCACTCATGGTCTTACAGGTACCTGTCTTGACGTCCCATAGTCTCACCGTATAATCTGCACTTCCCGATACGATGAACTCTGAATCACTGGATATAGCCACAGATCATACATGACTAGTGTGACCACTCATGGTCTTACAGGTACCTGTCTTGACGTCCCATAGTCTCACCGTATTATCGAAACTTCCCGATACGATGAACTCTGAATCACTGGATATAGCCACAGCATATACATAACTAGTGTGACCACTCATGGTCTTACAGGTACCTGTCTTGACGTCCCATAGTCTCACCGTATAATCATGACTTCCCGATACGATGAACTCTGAATCACTGGATATAGCCACAGATCATACATGACTAGTGTGACCACTCATGGTCTTACAGGTACCTGTCTTGACGTCCCATAGTCTCACCTTCTTATCGACACTTCCCGATACGATGAACTCTGAATCACTGGATATAGCCACAGCAGATACACAACTAGTGTGACCACTCATGGTCTTACAGGTACCTGTCTTGACGTCCCATAGTCTCACCGTATAATCTGCACTTCCCGATACGATGAACTCTGAATCACTGGATATAGCCACAGCAAATACCTAACCTGTATGACCAC
This sequence comes from Loxodes magnus, assembly GCA_946699065.1. Lineage (NCBI taxonomy): Eukaryota > Ciliophora > Karyorelictea > Loxodida > Loxodidae > Loxodes > Loxodes magnus. Next base: position 72,077 of record CAMPDV010000959.1, read on the forward strand.
TCCTGGTCTTACAGGTACCTGTCTTGACGTCCCATAGTCTCACCGTCTAATCATAACTTCCCGATACGATGAACTCTGAATCACTGGATATAGCCACAGCATATACATAACTAGTGTGACCACTCATGGTCTTACAGGTACCTGTCTTGACGTCCCATAGTCTCACCGTCTAATCATGACTTCCCGATACGATGAACTATAAATCACTGGATATAGCCACAGCATATACCTAACCTGTGTGACCACTCATGGTCTTACAGGTACCTGTCTTGACGTCCCATAGTCTCACCGTCTAATCATAACTTCCCGATACGATGAACTCTGAATCACTGGATATAGCCACAGATCATACATAACTAGTGTGACCACTCATGGTCTTACAGGTACCTGTCTTGACGTCCCATAGTCTCACCGTATAATCATGACTTCCCGATACGATGAACTCTGAATCACTGGATATAGCCACAGCAAATACCTAACCTGTGTGACCACTCATGGTCTTACAGGTACCTGTCTTGACGTCCCATAGTCTCACCTTCTTATCGACACTTCCCGATACGATGAACTCTGAATCACTGGATATAGCCACAGCAGATACACAACTAGTGTGACCACTCATGGTCTTACAGGTACCTGTCTTGACGTCCCATAGTCTCACCGTATAATCTGCACTTCCCGATACGATGAACTCTGAATCACTGGATATAGCCACAGATCATACATGACTAGTGTGACCACTCATGGTCTTACAGGTACCTGTCTTGACGTCCCATAGTCTCACCGTATTATCGAAACTTCCCGATACGATGAACTCTGAATCACTGGATATAGCCACAGCATATACATAACTAGTGTGACCACTCATGGTCTTACAGGTACCTGTCTTGACGTCCCATAGTCTCACCGTATAATCATGACTTCCCGATACGATGAACTCTGAATCACTGGATATAGCCACAGATCATACATGACTAGTGTGACCACTCATGGTCTTACAGGTACCTGTCTTGACGTCCCATAGTCTCACCTTCTTATCGACACTTCCCGATACGATGAACTCTGAATCACTGGATATAGCCACAGCAGATACACAACTAGTGTGACCACTCATGGTCTTACAGGTACCTGTCTTGACGTCCCATAGTCTCACCGTATAATCTGCACTTCCCGATACGATGAACTCTGAATCACTGGATATAGCCACAGCAAATACCTAACCTGTATGACCACTCCTGGTCTTACAGGTACCTGTCTTGACGTCCCATAGTCTCACCGTCTAATCATAACTTCCCGATACGATGAACTCTGAATCACTGGATATAGCCACAGCATATACATAACTAGTGTGACCACTCATGGTCTTACAGGTACCTGTCTTGACGTCCCATAGTCTCACCGTCTAATCATGACTTCCCGATACGATGAACTATAAATCACTGGATATAGCCACAGCATATACCTAACCTGTGTGACCACTCATGGTCTTACAGGTACCTGTCTTGACGTCCCATAGTCTCACCGTCTAATCATAACTTCCCGATACGATGAACTCTGAATCACTGGATATAGCCACAGCATATACATAACTAGTGTGACCACTCATGGTCTTACAGGTACCTGTCTTGACGTCCCATAGTCTCACCGTCTAATCTGCACTTCCCGATACGATGAACTCTGAATCACTGGATATAGCCACAGCATATACATAACTAGTGTGACCACTCATGGTCTTACAGGTACCTGTCTTGACGTCCCATAGTCTCACCTTCTTATCGACACTTCCCGATACGATGAACTCTGAATCACTGGATATAGCCACAGCAAATACCTAACCTGTGTGACCACTCATGGTCTTACAGGTACCTGTCTTGACGTCCCATAGTCTCACCGTCTAATCATGACTTCCCGATACGATGAACTCTGAATCACTGGATATAGCCACAGCAGATACACAACTAGTGTGACCACTCATGGTCTTACAGGTACCTGTCTTGACGTCCCATAGTCTCACCGTATAATCTGCACTTCCCGATACGATGAACTCTGTATCACTGGATATAGCCACAGCAAATACCTAAACTGTATGACCACTCCTGGTCTTACAGGTACCTGTCTTGACGTCCCATAGTCTCACCGTATAATCATGACTTCCCGATACGATGAACTCTGAATCACTGGATATAGCCACAGATCATACATGACTAGTGTGACCACTCATGGTCTTACAGGTACCTGTCTTGACGTCCCATAGTCTCACCTTCTTATCGACACTTCCCGATACGATGAACTCTGAATCACTGGATATAGCCACAGCATATACCTAACCTGTGTGACCACTCATGGTCTTACAGGTACCTGTCTTGACGTCCCATAGTCTCACCGTATTATCTCTACTTCCCGATACGATGAACTCTGAATCACTGGATATAGCCACAGATCATACATAATCTGTGTGACCACTCATGGTCTTACAGGTACCTGTCTTGACGTCCCATAGTCTCACCGTATAATCATAACTTCCCGATACGATGAACTCTGAATCACTGGATATAGCCACAGATCATACACAACTAGTGTGACCACTCATGGTCTTACAGGTACCTGTCTTGACGTCCCATAGTCTCATCGTATAATCTGCACTTCCCGATACGATGAACTATAAATCACTGGATATAACCACAGATCATACATGACTAGTGTGACCACTAATGGTCTTACAGGTACCTGTCTTGACGTCCCATAGTCTCACCGTCTAATCATAACTTCCCGATACGATGAACTCTTAATCACTGGATATAGCCACAGATCATACAGAACTAGTGTGACCACTCATGGTCTTACAGGTACCTGTCTTGACGTCCCATAGTCTCACCGTATAATCATAACTTCCCGATACGATGAACTCTGAATCACTGGATATAGCCACAGCAAATACGTAACCTGTATGACCACTCCTGGTCTTACAGGTACCTGTCTTGACGTCCCATAGTCTCACCATATAATCTGCACTTCCCGATACGATGAACTCTGTATCACTGGATATAGCCACAGATCATACATAACTAGTGTGACCACTCATGGTCTTTCAGGTACCTGTCTTGACGTCCCATAGTCTCACCGTATAATCATGACTTCCCGATACGATGAACTCTGAATCACTGGATATAGCCACAGATCATACATGACTAGTGTGACCACTCATGGTCTTACAGGTACCTGTCTTGACGTCCCATAGTCTCACCGTATAATCTGCACTTCCCGATACGATGAACTCTGTATCACTGGATATAGCCACAGCATATACCTAACCTGTGTGACCACTCATGGTCTTACAGGTACCTGTCTTGACGTCCCATAGTCTCACCATATAATCTGCACTTCCCGATACGATGAACTCTGTATCACTGGATATAGCCACAGCAAATACGTAACCTGTATGACCACTCCTGGTCTTACAGGTACCTGTCTTGACGTCCCATAGTCTCACCATATAATCTGCACTTCCCGATACGATGAACTCTGTATCACTGGATATAGCCACAGCAAATACCTAACCTGTATGACCACTCCTGGTCTTACAGGTACCTGTCTTGACGTCCCATAGTCTCACCGTCTAATCTGCACTTCCCGATACGATGAACTCTGAATCACTGGATATAGCCACAGATCATACATGACTAGTGTGACCACTCATGGTCTTACAGGTACCTGTCTTGACGTCCCATAGTCTCACCATATAATCTGCACTTCCCGATACGATGAACTCTGTATCACTGGATATAGCCACAGCAAATACGTAACCTGTGTGACCACTCATGGTCTTACAGGTACCTGTCTTGACGTCCCATAGTCTCATCGTATAATCTGCACTTCCCGATACGATGAACTCTGAATCACTGGATATAGCCACAGATCATACATAACTAGTGTGACCACTCATGGTCTTACAGGTACCTGTCTTGACGTCCCATAGTCTCACCGTATAATCATGACTTCCCGATACGATGAACTCTGAATCACTGGATATAGCCACAGCAAATACCTAACCTGTGTGACCACTCATGGTCTTACAGGTACCTGTCTTGACGTCCCATAGTCTCACCTTCTTATCGACACTTCCCGATACGATGAACTCTGAATCACTGGATATAGCCACAGCAGATACACAACTAGTGTGACCACTCATGGTCTTACAGGTACCTGTCTTGACGTCCCATAGTCTCACCGTATAATCTGCACTTCCCGATACGATGAACTCTGAATCACTGGATATAGCCACAGATCATACATGACTAGTGTGACCACTCATGGTCTTACAGGTACCTGTCTTGACGTCCCATAGTCTCACCGTATTATCGAAACTTCCCGATACGATGAACTCTGAATCACTGGATATAGCCACAGCATATACATAACTAGTGTGACCACTCATGGTCTTACAGGTACCTGTCTTGACGTCCCATAGTCTCACCGTATAATCATGACTTCCCGATACGATGAACTCTGAATCACTGGATATAGCCACAGATCATACATGACTAGTGTGACCACTCATGGTCTTACAGGTACCTGTCTTGACGTCCCATAGTCTCACCTTCTTATCGACACTTCCCGATACGATGAACTCTGAATCACTGGATATAGCCACAGCAGATACACAACTAGTGTGACCACTCATGGTCTTACAGGTACCTGTCTTGACGTCCCATAGTCTCACCGTATAATCTGCACTTCCCGATACGATGAACTCTGAATCACTGGATATAGCCACAGCAAATACCTAACCTGTATGACCACTCCTGGTCTTACAGGTACCTGTCTTGACGTCCCATAGTCTCACCGTCTAATCATAACTTCCCGATACGATGAACTCTGAATCACTGGATATAGCCACAGCATATACATAACTAGTGTGACCACTCATGGTCTTACAGGTACCTGTCTTGACGTCCCATAGTCTCACCGTCTAATCATGACTTCCCGATACGATGAACTATAAATCACTGGATATAGCCACAGCATATACCTAACCTGTGTGACCACTCATGGTCTTACAGGTACCTGTCTTGACGTCCCATAGTCTCACCGTCTAATCATAACTTCCCGATACGATGAACTCTGAATCACTGGATATAGCCACAGCATATACATAACTAGTGTGACCACTCATGGTCTTACAGGTACCTGTCTTGACGTCCCATAGTCTCACCGTCTAATCTGCACTTCCCGATACGATGAACTCTGAATCACTGGATATAGCCACAGCATATACATAACTAGTGTGACCACTCATGGTCTTACAGGTACCTGTCTTGACGTCCCATAGTCTCACCTTCTTATCGACACTTCCCGATACGATGAACTCTGAATCACTGGATATAGCCACAGCAAATACCTAACCTGTGTGACCACTCATGGTCTTACAGGTACCTGTCTTGACGTCCCATAGTCTCACCGTCTAATCATGACTTCCCGATACGATGAACTCTGAATCACTGGATATAGCCACAGCAGATACACAACTAGTGTGACCACTCATGGTCTTACAGGTACCTGTCTTGACGTCCCATAGTCTCACCGTATAATCTGCACTTCCCGATACGATGAACTCTGTATCACTGGATATAGCCACAGCAAATACCTAAACTGTATGACCACTCCTGGTCTTACAGGTACCTGTCTTGACGTCCCATAGTCTCACCGTATAATCATGACTTCCCGATACGATGAACTCTGAATCACTGGATATAGCCACAGATCATACATGACTAGTGTGACCACTCATGGTCTTACAGGTACCTGTCTTGACGTCCCATAGTCTCACCTTCTTATCGACACTTCCCGATACGATGAACTCTGAATCACTGGATATAGCCACAGCATATACCTAACCTGTGTGACCACTCATGGTCTTACAGGTACCTGTCTTGACGTCCCATAGTCTCACCGTATTATCTCTACTTCCCGATACGATGAACTCTGAATCACTGGATATAGCCACAGATCATACATAATCTGTGTGACCACTCATGGTCTTACAGGTACCTGTCTTGACGTCCCATAGTCTCACCGTATAATCATAACTTCCCGATACGATGAACTCTGAATCACTGGATATAGCCACAGATCATACACAACTAGTGTGACCACTCATGGTCTTACAGGTACCTGTCTTGACGTCCCATAGTCTCATCGTATAATCTGCACTTCCCGATACGATGAACTATAAATCACTGGATATAACCACAGATCATACATGACTAGTGTGACCACTAATGGTCTTACAGGTACCTGTCTTGACGTCCCATAGTCTCACCGTCTAATCATAACTTCCCGATACGATGAACTCTTAATCACTGGATATAGCCACAGATCATACAGAACTAGTGTGACCACTCATGGTCTTACAGGTACCTGTCTTGACGTCCCATAGTCTCACCGTATAATCATAACTTCCCGATACGATGAACTCTGAATCACTGGATATAGCCACAGATCATACAGAACTAGTGTGACCACTCATGGTCTTACAGGTACCTGTCTTGACGTCCCATAGTCTCACCGTATAATCTGCACTTCCCGATACGATGAACTCTGAATCACTGGATATAGCCACAGCATATACATAATCTGTGTGACCACTCATGGTCTTACAGGTACCTGTCTTGACGTCCCATAGTCTCACCGTATAATCATGACTTCCCGATACGATGAACTCTGAATCACTGGATATAGCCACAGATCATACATGACTAGTGTGACCACTCATGGTCTTACAGGTACCTGTCTTGACGTCCCATAGTCTCACCGTATAATCTGCACTTCCCGATACGATGAACTCTGAATCACTGGATATAGCCACAGCAAATACCTAACCTGTGTGACCACTCATGGTCTTACAGGTACCTGTCTTGACGTCCCATAGTCTCATCGTATAATCTGCACTTCCCGATACGATGAACTCTGAATCACTGGATATAGCCACAGCATATACCTAACCTGTGTGACCACTCATGGTCTTACAGGTACCTGTCTTGACGTCCCATAGTCTCACCGTATTATCTCTACTTCCCGATACGATGAACTCTGAATCACTGGATATAGCCACAGATCATACATAATCTGTGTGACCACTCATGGTCTTACAGGTACCTGTCTTGACGTCCCATAGTCTCACCGTATAATCTGCACTTCCCGATACGATGAACTCTGAATCACTGGATATAGCCACAGCAGATACATAACTAGTGTGACCACTCCTGGTCTTACAGGTACCTGTCTTGACGTCCCATAGTCTCACCGTCTAATCATAACTTCCCGATACGATGAACTCTGAATCACTGGATATAGCCACAGCATATACCTAACCTGTGTGACCACTCATGGTCTTACAGGTACCTGTCTTGACGTCCCATAGTCTCACCGTATAATCATAACTTCCCGATACGATGAACTCTGAATCACTGGATATAGCCACAGCATATACCTAACCTGTGTGACCACTCATGGTCTTACAGGTACCTGTCTTGACGTCCCATAGTCTCATCGTATAATCTGCACTTCCCGATACGATGAACTCTGAATCACTGGATATAGCCACAGCAAATACCTAACCTGTGTGACCACTCATGGTCTTACAGGTACCTGTCTTGACGTCCCATAGTCTCACCTTCTTATCGACACTTCCCGATACGATGAACTCTGAATCACTGGATATAGCCACAGCAGATACACAACTAGTGTGACCACTCATGGTCTTACAGGTACCTGTCTTGACGTCCCATAGTCTCACCGTATAATCATAACTTCCCGATACGATGAACTATAAATCACTGGATATAGCCACAGATCATACATGACTAGTGTGACCACTCATGGTCTTACAGGTACCTGTCTTGACGTCCCATAGTCTCATCGTATAATCTGCACTTCCCGATACGATGAACTCTGAATCACTGGATATAGCCACAGCATATACCTAACCTGTGTGACCACTCATGGTCTTACAGGTACCTGTCTTGACGTCCCATAGTCTCACCGTATTATCTCTACTTCCCGATACGATGAACTCTGAATCACTGGATATAGCCACAGATCATACATAACTAGTGTGACCACTCATGGTCTTACAGGTACCTGTCTTGACGTCCCATAGTCTCACCGTCTAATCATAACTTCCCGATACGATGAACTCTGAATCACTGGATATAGCCACAGCATATACCTAACCTGTGTGACCACTCATGGTCTTACAGGTACCTGTCTTGACGTCCCATAGTCTCACCGTATAATCATGACTTCCCGATACGATGAACTCTGAATCACTGGATATAGCCACAGCATATACATAACTAGTGTGACCACTCATGGTCTTACAGGTACCTGTCTTGACGTCCCATAGTCTCATCGTATAATCTGCACTTCCCGATACGATGAACTATAAATCACTGGATATAGCCACAGCATATACCTAACCTGTGTGACCACTCATGGTCTTACAGGTACCTGTCTTGACGTCCCATAGTCTCATCGTATAATCTGCACTTCCCGATACGATGAACTCTGAATCACTGGATATAGCCACAGATCATACATAACTAGTGTGACCACTCATGGTCTTACAGGTACCTGTCTTGACGTCCCATAGTCTCACCGTATAATCATGACTTCCCGATACGATGAACTCTGAATCACTGGATATAGCCACAGAGAATACATAATCTGTGTGACCACTCATGGTCTTACAGGTACCTGTCTTGACGTCCCATAGTCTCACCGTATAATCATGACTTCCCGATACGATGAACTCTGAATCACTGGATATGGCCACAGATCATACATAACTAGTGTGACCACTCATGGTCTTACAGGTACCTGTCTTGACGTCCCATAGTCTCACCGTATAATCATGACTTCCCGATACGATGAACTCTGAATCACTGGATATGGCCACAGATCATACATAACTAGTGTGACCACTCATGGTCTTACAGGTACCTGTCTTGACGTCCCATAGTCTCACCGTATAATCATGACTTCCCGATACGATGAACTCTGAATCACTGGATATAGCCACAGATCATACATGACTAGTGTGACCACTCATGGTCTTACAGGTACCTGTCTTGACGTCCCATAGTCTCACCATATAATCTGCACTTCCCGATACGATGAACTCTGTATCACTGGATATAGCCACAGCAAATACGTAACCTGTATGACCACTCCTGGTCTTACAGGTACCTGTCTTGACGTCCCATAGTCTCACCATATAATCTGCACTTCCCGATACGATGAACTCTGTATCACTGGATATAGCCACAGCAAATACGTAACCTGTATGACCACTCCTGGTCTTACAGGTACCTGTCTTGACGTCCCATAGTCTCACCGTATAATCTGCACTTCCCGATACGATGAACTCTGAATCACTGGATATAGCCACAGCATATACATAACTAGTGTGACCACTCATGGTCTTACAGGTACCTGTCTTGACGTCCCATAGTCTCACCGTCTAATCATAACTTCCCGATACGATGAACTCTGAATCACTGGATATAGCCACAGCATATACCTAACCTGTGTGACCACTCATGGTCTTACAGGTACCTGTCTTGACGTCCCATAGTCTCACCGTCTAATCATAACTTCCCGATACGATGAACTCTGAATCACTGGATATAGCCACAGAGAATACACAACTAGTGTTACCACTCATGGTCTTACAGGTACCTGTCTTGACGTCCCATAGTCTCACCGTATAATCATGACTTCCCGATACGATGAACTCTGAATCACTGGATATAGCCACAGCATATACCTAACCTGTGTGACCACTCATGGTCTTACAGGTACCTGTCTTGACGTCCCATAGTCTCATCGTATAATCTGCACTTCCCGATACGATGAACTCTGAATCACTGGATATAGCCACAGATCATACATAACTAGTGTGACCACTCATGGTCTTACAGGTACCTGTCTTGACGTCCCATAGTCTCACCGTATTATCTCTACTTCCCGATACGATGAACTCTGAATCACTGGATATAGCCACAGATCATACACAACTAGTGTGACCACTCATGGTCTTACAGGTACCTGTCTTGACGTCCCATAGTCTCACCTTCTTATCATGACTTCCCGATACGATGAACTCTGAATCACTGGATATAGCCACAGATCATACATGACTAGTGTGACCACTCATGGTCTTACAGGTACCTGTCTTGACGTCCCATAGTCTCACCTTCTTATCGACACTTCCCGATACGATGAACTCTGAATCACTGGATATAGCCACAGCATATACATAACTAGTGTGACCACTCATGGTCTTACAGGTACCTGTCTTGACGTCCCATAGTCTCACCGTCTAATCATGACTTCCCGATACGATGAACTCTGAATCACTGGATATAGCCACAGCATATACCTAACCTGTGTGACCACTCATGGTCTTACAGGTACCTGTCTTGACGTCCCATAGTCTCACCGTCTAATCATAACTTCCCGATACGATGAACTCTGAATCACTGGATATAGCCACAGCATATACATAACTAGTGTGACCACTCATGGTCTTACAGGTACCTGTCTTGACGTCCCATAGTCTCACCGTCTAATCTGCACTTCCCGATACGATGAACTCTGAATCACTGGATATAGCCACAGCATATACATAACTAGTGTGACCACTCATGGTCTTACAGGTACCTGTCTTGACGTCCCATAGTCTCACCGTATAATCATGACTTCCCGATACGATGAACTCTGAATCACTGGATATAGCCACAGATCATACATGACTAGTGTGACCACTCATGGTCTTACAGGTACCTGTCTTGACGTCCCATAGTCTCACCATATAATCTGCACTTCCCGATACGATGAACTCTGAATCACTGGATATAGCCACAGCAGATACACAACTAGTGTGACCACTCATGGTCTTACAGGTACCTGTCTTGACGTCCCATAGTCTCACCGTATAATCTGCACTTCCCGATACGATGAACTCTGTATCACTGGATATAGCCACAGCAAATACCTAACCTGTATGACCACTCCTGGTCTTACAGGTACCTGTCTTGACGTCCCATAGTCTCACCGTCTAATCATAACTTCCCGATACGATGAACTCTGAATCACTGGATATAGCCACAGCATATACATAACTAGTGTGACCACTCATGGTCTTACAGGTACCTGTCTTGACGTCCCATAGTCTCATCGTATAATCTGCACTTCCCGATACGATGAACTATAAATCACTGGATATAACCACAGATCATACATGACTAGTGTAACCACTAATGGTCTTACAGGTACCTGTCTTGACGTCCCATAGTCTCACCGTATAATCTGCACTTCCCGATACGATGAACTCTGAATCACTGGACATAGCCACAGCAGATACATAGTGTGTGTGACCACTCATGGTCTTACAGGTACCTGTCTTGACGTCCCATAGTCTCACCGTATAATCATAACTTCCCGATACGATGAACTCTGAATCACTGGATATAGCCACAGATCATACAGAACTAGTGTGACCACTCATGGTCTTACAGGTACCTGTCTTGACGTCCCATAGTCTCACCGTATAATCTGCACTTCCCGATACGATGAACTCTGAATCACTGGATATAGCCACAGATCATACATAACTAGTGTGACCACTCATGGTCTTACAGGTACCTGTCTTGACGTCCCATAGTCTCACCGTCTAATCATAACTTCCCGATACGATGAACTCTGAATCACTGGATATAGCCACAGAGAATACACAACTAGTGTTACCACTCATGGTCTTACAGGTACCTGTCTTGACGTCCCATAGTCTCACCGTATAATCTGCACTTCCCGATACGATGAACTCTGTATCACTGGATATAGCCACAGCAAATACCTAACCTGTGTGACCACTCATGGTCTTACAGGTACCTGTCTTGACGTCCCATAGTCTCATCGTATAATCTGCACTTCCCGATACGATGAACTCTGAATCACTGGATATAGCCACAGCATATACCTAACCTGTGTGACCACTCATGGTCTTACAGGTACCTGTCTTGACGTCCCATAGTCTCACCGTCTTATCTGCACTTCCCGATACGATGAACTCTGAATCACTGGATATAGCCACAGCAAATACCTAACCTGTGTGACCACTCATGGTCTTACAGGTACCTGTCTTGACGTCCCATAGTCTCACCTTCTTATCGACACTTCCCGATACGATGAACTCTGAATCACTGGATATAGCCACAGATCATACATGACTAGTGTGACCACTCATGGTCTTACAGGTACCTGTCTTGACGTCCCATAGTCTCACCGTCTAATCATGACTTCCCGATACGATGAACTCTGAATCACTGGATATAGCCACAGATCATACATGACTAGTGTGACCACTCATGGTCTTACAGGTACCTGTCTTGACGTCCCATAGTCTCACCGTATAATCTGCACTTCCCGATACGATGAACTCTGTATCACTGGATATAGCCACAGCAAATACCTAACCTGTGTGACCACTCATGGTCTTACAGGTACCTGTCTTGACGTCCCATAGTCTCATCGTATAATCTGCACTTCCCGATACGATGAACTCTGAATCACTGGATATAGCCACAGCATATACCTAACCTGTGTGACCACTCATGGTCTTACAGGTACCTGTCTTGACGTCCCATAGTCTCACCGTATTATCTCTACTTCCCGATACGATGAACTCTGAATCACTGGATATAGCCACAGATCATACATAATCTGTGTGACCACTCATGGTCTTACAGGTACCTGTCTTGACGTCCCATAGTCTCACCGTATAATCTGCACTTCCCGATACGATGAACTCTGAATCACTGGATATAGCCACAGCAGATACATAACTAGTGTGACCACTCCTGGTCTTACAGGTACCTGTCTTGACGTCCCATAGTCTCACCGTATAATCATGACTTCCCGATACGATGAACTCTGAATCACTGGATATAGCCACAGATCATACATGACTAGTGTGACCACTCATGGTCTTACAGGTACCTGTCTTGACGTCCCATAGTCTCACCGTATAATCATAACTTCCCGATACGATGAACTCTGAATCACTGGATATAGCCACAGCATATACCTAACCTGTGTGACCACTCATGGTCTTACAGGTACCTGTCTTGACGTCCCATAGTCTCATCGTATAATCTGCACTTCCCGATACGATGAACTCTGAATCACTGGATATAGCCACAGCATATACCTAACCTGTGTGACCACTCATGGTCTTACAGGTACCTGTCTTGACGTCCCATAGTCTCACCTTCTTATCGACACTTCCCGATACGATGAACTCTGAATCACTGGATATAGCCACAGATCATACATGACTAGTGTGACCACTCATGGTCTTACAGGTACCTGTCTTGACGTCCCATAGTCTCACCGTATAATCATAACTTCCCGATACGATGAACTATAAATCACTGGATATAGCCACAGATCATACATGACTAGTGTGACCACTCATGGTCTTACAGGTACCTGTCTTGACGTCCCATAGTCTCACCGTATAATCTGCACTTCCCGATACGATGAACTCTGTATCACTGGATATAGCCACAGCATATACATAACTAGTGTGACCACTCATGGTCTTACAGGTACCTGTCTTGACGTCCCATAGTCTCATCGTATAATCTGCACTTCCCGATACGATGAACTATAAATCACTGGATATAGCCACAGCATATACCTAACCTGTGTGACCACTCATGGTCTTACAGGTACCTGTCTTGACGTCCCATAGTCTCACCGTATTATCTCTACTTCCCGATACGATGAACTCTGAATCACTGGATATAGCCACAGATCATACACAACTAGTGTGACCACTCATGGTCTTACAGGTACCTGTCTTGACGTCCCATAGTCTCACCTTCTTATCATGACTTCCCGATACGATGAACTCTGAATCACTGGATATAGCCACAGATCATACATGACTAGTGTGACCACTCATGGTCTTACAGGTACCTGTCTTGACGTCCCATAGTCTCACCTTCTTATCGACACTTCCCGATACGATGAACTCTGAATCACTGGATATAGCCACAGCAGATACACAACTAGTGTGACCACTCATGGTCTTACAGGTACCTGTCTTGACGTCCCATAGTCTCACCGTATAATCATGACTTCCCGATACGATGAACTCTGAATCACTGGATATAGCCACAGATAATACATAATCTGTGTGACCACTCATGGTCTTACAGGTACCTGTCTTGACGTCCCATAGTCTCACCGTATAATCTGCACTTCCCGATACGATGAACTCTGAATCACTGGACATAGCCACAGCAGATACATAGTGTGTGTGACCACTCATGGTCTTACAGGTACCTGTCTTGACGTCCCATAGTCTCACCGTCTAATCATGACTTCCCGATACGATGAACTCTGAATCACTGGATATAGCCACAGATCATACATGACTAGTGTGACCACTCATGGTCTTACAGGTACCTGTCTTGACGTCCCATAGTCTCACCGTATAATCTGCACTTCCCGATACGATGAACTCTGTATCACTGGATATAGCCACAGCAAATACCTAACCTGTGTGACCACTCATGGTCTTACAGGTACCTGTCTTGACGTCCCATAGTCTCATCGTATAATCTGCACTTCCCGATACGATGAACTCTGAATCACTGGATATAGCCACAGCATATACCTAACCTGTGTGACCACTCATGGTCTTACAGGTACCTGTCTTGACGTCCCATAGTCTCACCGTATTATCTCTACTTCCCGATACGATGAACTCTGAATCACTGGATATAGCCACAGATCATACATAATCTGTGTGACCACTCATGGTCTTACAGGTACCTGTCTTGACGTCCCATAGTCTCACCGTATAATCTGCACTTCCCGATACGATGAACTCTGAATCACTGGATATAGCCACAGCAGATACATAACTAGTGTGACCACTCCTGGTCTTACAGGTACCTGTCTTGACGTCCCATAGTCTCACCGTATAATCATGACTTCCCGATACGATGAACTCTGAATCACTGGATATAGCCACAGATCATACATGACTAGTGTGACCACTCATGGTCTTACAGGTACCTGTCTTGACGTCCCATAGTCTCACCGTATAATCATAACTTCCCGATACGATGAACTCTGAATCACTGGATATAGCCACAGCATATACCTAACCTGTGTGACCACTCATGGTCTTACAGGTACCTGTCTTGACGTCCCATAGTCTCATCGTATAATCTGCACTTCCCGATACGATGAACTCTGAATCACTGGATATAGCCACAGCAAATACCTAACCTGTGTGACCACTCATGGTCTTACAGGTACCTGTCTTGACGTCCCATAGTCTCACCTTCTTATCGACACTTCCCGATACGATGAACTCTGAATCACTGGATATAGCCACAGATCATACATGACTAGTGTGACCACTCATGGTCTTACAGGTACCTGTCTTGACGTCCCATAGTCTCACCGTATAATCATAACTTCCCGATACGATGAACTATAAATCACTGGATATAGCCACAGATCATACATGACTAGTGTGACCACTCATGGTCTTACAGGTACCTGTCTTGACGTCCCATAGTCTCACCGTATAATCTGCACTTCCCGATACGATGAACTCTGTATCACTGGATATAGCCACAGCATATACATAACTAGTGTGACCACTCATGGTCTTACAGGTACCTGTCTTGACGTCCCATAGTCTCATCGTATAATCTGCACTTCCCGATACGATGAACTATAAATCACTGGATATAGCCACAGCATATACCTAACCTGTGTGACCACTCATGGTCTTACAGGTACCTGTCTTGACGTCCCATAGTCTCACCGTATTATCTCTACTTCCCGATACGATGAACTCTGAATCACTGGATATAGCCACAGATCATACACAACTAGTGTGACCACTCATGGTCTTACAGGTACCTGTCTTGACGTCCCATAGTCTCACCTTCTTATCATGACTTCCCGATACGATGAACTCTGAATCACTGGATATAGCCACAGATCATACATGACTAGTGTGACCACTCATGGTCTTACAGGTACCTGTCTTGACGTCCCATAGTCTCACCTTCTTATCGACACTTCCCGATACGATGAACTCTGAATCACTGGATATAGCCACAGCAGATACACAACTAGTGTGACCACTCATGGTCTTACAGGTACCTGTCTTGACGTCCCATAGTCTCACCGTATAATCATGACTTCCCGATACGATGAACTCTGAATCACTGGATATAGCCACAGATAATACATAATCTGTGTGACCACTCATGGTCTTACAGGTACCTGTCTTGACGTCCCATAGTCTCACCGTATAATCTGCACTTCCCGATACGATGAACTCTGAATCACTGGACATAGCCACAGCAGATACATAGTGTGTGTGACCACTCATGGTCTTACAGGTACCTGTCTTGACGTCCCATAGTCTCACCGTCTAATCATGACTTCCCGATACGATGAACTCTGAATCACTGGATATAGCCACAGATCATACATGACTAGTGTGACCACTCATGGTCTTACAGGTACCTGTCTTGACGTCCCATAGTCTCACCGTATAATCTGCACTTCCCGATACGATGAACTCTGTATCACTGGATATAGCCACAGCAAATACCTAACCTGTGTGACCACTCATGGTCTTACAGGTACCTGTCTTGACGTCCCATAGTCTCATCGTATAATCTGCACTTCCCGATACGATGAACTCTGAATCACTGGATATAGCCACAGCATATACCTAACCTGTGTGACCACTCATGGTCTTACAGGTACCTGTCTTGACGTCCCATAGTCTCACCGTATTATCTCTACTTCCCGATACGATGAACTCTGAATCACTGGATATAGCCACAGATCATACATAATCTGTGTGACCACTCATGGTCTTACAGGTACCTGTCTTGACGTCCCATAGTCTCACCGTATAATCTGCACTTCCCGATACGATGAACTCTGAATCACTGGATATAGCCACAGCAGATACATAACTAGTGTGACCACTCCTGGTCTTACAGGTACCTGTCTTGACGTCCCATAGTCTCACCGTATAATCATGACTTCCCGATACGATGAACTCTGAATCACTGGATATAGCCACAGATCATACATGACTAGTGTGACCACTCATGGTCTTACAGGTACCTGTCTTGACGTCCCATAGTCTCACCGTATAATCATAACTTCCCGATACGATGAACTCTGAATCACTGGATATAGCCACAGCATATACCTAACCTGTGTGACCACTCATGGTCTTACAGGTACCTGTCTTGACGTCCCATAGTCTCATCGTATAATCTGCACTTCCCGATACGATGAACTCTGAATCACTGGATATAGCCACAGCAAATACCTAACCTGTGTGACCACTCATGGTCTTACAGGTACCTGTCTTGACGTCCCATAGTCTCACCTTCTTATCGACACTTCCCGATACGATGAACTCTGAATCACTGGATATAGCCACAGATCATACATGACTAGTGTGACCACTCATGGTCTTACAGGTACCTGTCTTGACGTCCCATAGTCTCACCGTATAATCATAACTTCCCGATACGATGAACTCTGAATCACTGGATATAGCCACAGATCATACAGAACTAGTGTGACCACTCATGGTCTTACAGGTACCTGTCTTGACGTCCCATAGTCTCACCGTATAATCTGCACTTCCCGATACGATGAACTCTGAATCACTGGATATAGCCACAGCAAATACCTAACCTGTGTGACCACTCATGGTCTTACAGGTACCTGTCTTGACGTCCCATAGTCTCACCGTATAATCATGACTTCCCGATACGATGAACTCTGAATCACTGGATATAGCCACAGCAGATATATAACTAGTGTGACCACTCATGGTCTTACAGGTACCTGTCTTGACGTCCCATAGTCTCACCGTATAATCATGACTTCCCGATACGATGAACTCTGAATCACTGGATATAGCCACAGCAGATACACAACTAGTGTGACCACTCATGGTCTTACAGGTACCTGTCTTGACGTCCCATAGTCTCACCGTATAATCTGCACTTCCCGATACGATGAACTCTGAATCACTGGATATAGCCACAGATCATACATAATCTGTGTGACCACTCATGGTCTTACAGGTACCTGTCTTGACGTCCCATAGTCTCACCGTATAATCATGACTTCCCGATACGATGAACTCTGAATCACTGGATATAGCCACAGCATATACCTAACCTGTGTGACCACTCATGGTCTTACAGGTACCTGTCTTGACGTCCCATAGTCTCACCGTATAATCTGCACTTCCCGATACGATGAACTCTGAATCACTGGATATAGCCACAGCAGATACATAACTAGTGTGACCACTCATGGTCTTACAGGTACCTGTCTTGACGTCCCATAGTCTCACCGTATAATCTGCACTTCCCGATACGATGAACTCTGAATCACTGGATATAGCCACAGATCATACATGACTAGTGAGACCACTCATGGTCTTACAGGTACCTGTCTTGACGTCCCATAGTCTCATCGTATAATCTGCACTTCCCGATACGATGAACTCTGAATCACTGGATATAGCCACAGCATATACATAACTAGTGTGACCACTCATGGTCTTACAGGTACCTGTCTTGACGTCCCATAGTCTCACCGTCTAATCATGACTTCCCGATACGATGAACTCTGAATCACTGGATATAGCCACAGATCATACATGACTAGTGTGACCACTCATGGTCTTACAGGTACCTGTCTTGACGTCCCATAGTCTCACCGTATAATATGCACTTCCCGATACGATGAACTCTGAATCACTGGATATAGCCACAGCAAATACCTAACCTGTGTGACCACTCATGGTCTTACAGGTACCTGTCTTGACGTCCCATAGTCTCACCTTCTTATCGACACTTCCCGATACGATGAACTCTGAATCACTGGATATAGCCACAGCAAATACCTAACCTGTGTGACCACTCATGGTCTTACAGGTACCTGTCTTGACGTCCCATAGTCTCACCGTATAATCTGCACTTCCCGATACGATGAACTATAAATCACTGGATATAGCCACAGATCATACATGACTAGTGTGACCACTCATGGTCTTACAGGTACCTGTCTTGACGTCCCATAGTCTCACCGTATAATCTGCACTTCCCGATACGATGAACTATAAATCACTGGATATAGCCACAGATCATACACAACTAGTGTGACCACTCATGGTCTTACAGGTACCTGTCTTGACGCCCCATAGTCTCACCGTATAATCATGACTTCCCGATACGATGAACTCTGAATCACTGGATATAGCCACAGCATATACATAACTAGTGTGACCACTCATGGTCTTACAGGTACCTGTCTTGACGTCCCATAGTCTCACCGTATAATCTGCACTTCCCGATACGATGAACTATAAATCACTGGATATAGCCACAGATCATACATAACTAGTGTGACCACTCATGGTCTTACAGGTACCTGTCTTGACGTCCCATAGTCTCACCGTATAATCTGCACTTCCCGATACGATGAACTATAAATCACTGGATATAGCCACAGATCATACATGACTAGTGTGACCACTCATGGTCTTACAGGTACCTGTCTTGACGTCCCATAGTCTCACCGTCTTATCTACACTTCCCGATACGATGAACTCTGAATCACTGGATATAGCCACAGATCATACACAACTAGTGTGACCACTCATGGTCTTACAGGTACCTGTCTTGACGTCCCATAGTCTCACCGTATAATCTGCACTTCCCGATACGATGAACTCTGAATCACTGGATATAGCCACAGATCATACATAACTAGTGTGACCACTCATGGTCTTACAGGTACCTGTCTTGACGTCCCATAGTCTCACCGTATAATCTGCACTTCCCGATACGATGAACTATAAATCACTGGATATAGCCACAGATCATACATGACTAGTGTGACCACTCATGGTCTTACAGGTACCTGTCTTGACGTCCCATAGTCTCACCGTATAATCTGCACTTCCCGATACGATGAACTCTGTATCACTGGATATAGCCACAGCAAATACCTAACCTGTGTGACCACTCATGGTCTTACAGGTACCTGTCTTGAAGTCCCATAGTCTAACCGTATAATCATAACTTCCCGATACGATGAACTCTGAATCACTGGATATAGCCACAGATCATACATAATCTGTGTGACCACTCATGGTCTTACAGGTACCTGTCTTGACGTCCCATAGTCTCACGGTCTAATCATAACTTCCCGATACGATGAACTCTGAATCACTGGATATAGCCACAGCATATACCTAACCTGTGTGACCACTCATGGTCTTACAGGTACCTGTCTTGACGTCCCATAGTCTCACCGTATAATCTGCACTTCCCGATACGATGAACTCTGTATCACTGGATATAGCCACAGATCATACATGACTAGTGTGACCACTCATGGTCTTACAGGTACCTGTCTTGACGTCCCATAGTCTCACCGTATAATCTGCACTTCCCGATACGATGAACTCTGAATCACTGGATATAGCCACAGATCATACAGAACTAGTGTGACCACTCATGGTCTTACAGGTACCTGTCTTGACGTCCCATAGTCTCACCGTATAATCTGCACTTCCCGATACGATGAACTCTGAATCACTGGATATAGCCACAGATCATACATAACTAGTGTGACCACTCATGGTCTTACAGGTACCTGTCTTGACGTCCCATAGTCTCACCGTATAATCTGCACTTCCCGATACGATGAACTATAAATCACTGGATATAGCCACAGATCATACATGACTAGTGTGACCACTCATGGTCTTACAGGTACCTGTCTTGACGTCCCATAGTCTCACCGTATAATCTGCACTTCCCGATACGATGAACTCTGTATCACTGGATATAGCCACAGCAAATACCTAACCTGTGTGACCACTCATGGTCTTACAGGTACCTGTCTTGACGTCCCATAGTCTCATCGTATAATCTGCACTTCCCGATACGATGAACTCTGAATCACTGGATATAGCCACAGCATATACCTAACCTGTGTGACCACTCATGGTCTTACAGGTACCTGTCTTGACGTCCCATAGTCTCACCGTATTATCTCTAATTCCCGATACGATGAACTCTGAATCACTGGATATAGCCACAGATCATACATAATCTGTGTGACCACTCATGGTCTTACAGGTACCTGTCTTGACGTCCCATAGTCTCACCGTCTTATCATCACTTCCCGATACGATGAACTCTGAATCACTGGATATAGCCACAGCAGATACATAACTAGTGTGACCACTCATGGTCTTACAGGTACCTGTCTTGACGTCCCATAGTCTCACGGTCTAATCATAACTTCCCGATACGATGAACTCTGAATCACTGGATATAGCCACAGCATATACCTAACCTGTGTGACCACTCATGGTCTTACAGGTACCTGTCTTGACGTCCCATAGTCTCACCGTATAATCTGCACTTCCCGATACGATGAACTCTGTATCACTGGATATAGCCACAGCATATACCTAACCTGTGTGACCACTCATGGTCTTACAGGTACCTGTCTTGACGTCCCATAGTCTCACCGTCTAATCTGCACTTCCCGATACGATGAACTCTGAATCACTGGATATAGCCACAGCAAATACCTAACCTGTGTGACCACTCATGGTCTTACAGGTACCTGTCTTGACGTCCCATAGTCTCACCGTCTAATCATAACTTCCCGATACGATGAACTCTGAATCACTGGATATAGCCACAGCAGATACACAACTAGTGTGACCACTCATGGTCTTACAGGTACCTGTCTTGACGTCCCATAGTCTCACCGTCTAATCTGCACTTCCCGATACGATGAACTCTGAATCACTGGATATAGCCACAGCAAATACCTAACCTGTGTGACCACTCATGGTCTTACAGGTACCTGTCTTGACGTCCCATAGTCTCACCTTCTTATCGACATTTCCCGATACGATGAACTCTGAATCACTGGATATAGCCACAGCAGATACACAACTAGTGTGACCACTCATGGTCTTACAGGTACCTGTCTTGACGTCCCATAGTCTCACCGTATAATCTGCACTTCCCGATACGATGAACTCTGTATCACTGGATATAGCCACAGCAAATACCTAACCTGTATGACCACTCCTGGTCTTACAGGTACCTGTCTTGACGTCCCATAGTCTCACCGTCTAATCATAACTTCCCGATACGATGAACTCTGAATCACTGGATATAGCCACAGCATATACATAACTAGTGTGACCACTCATGGTCTTACAGGTACCTGTCTTGACGTCCCATAGTCTCACCGTATAATCTGCACTTCCCGATACGATGAACTCTGAATCACTGGATATAGCCACAGCATATACCTAACCTGTGTGACCACTCATGGTCTTACAGGTACCTGTCTTGACGTCCCATAGTCTCACCTTCTTATCGACACTTCCCGATACGATGAACTCTGAATCACTGGATATAGCCACAGCAAATACCTAACCTGTGTGACCACTCATGGTCTTACAGGTACCTGTCTTGACGTCCCATAGTCTCACCTTCTTATCGACACTTCCCGATACGATGAACTCTGAATCACTGGATATAGCCACAGCAGATACATAGTGTGTGTGACCACTCATGGTCTTACAGGTACCTGTCTTGACGTCCCATAGTCTCACCGTCTAATCTGCACTTCCCGATACGATGAACTCTGAATCACTGGATATAGCCACAGCATATACCTAACCTGTGTGACCACTCATGGTCTTACAGGTACCTGTCTTGACGTCCCATAGTCTCACCTTCTTATCGACACTTCCCGATACGATGAACTCTGAATCACTGGATATAGCCACAGATCATACATAACTAGTGTGACCACTCATGGTCTTACAGGTACCTGTCTTGACGTCCCATAGTCTCACCGTATAATCATGACTTCCCGATACGATGAACTCTGAATCACTGGATATAGCCACAGCAAATACCTAACCTGTGTGACCACTCATGGTCTTACAGGTACCTGTCTTGACGTCCCATAGTCTCACGGTCTAATCATAACTTCCCGATACGATGAACTCTGAATCACTGGATATAGCCACAGCAAATACCTAACCTGTGTGACCACTCATGGTCTTACAGGTACCTGTCTTGACGTCCCATAGTCTCACCTTCTTATCGACACTTCCCGATACGATGAACTCTGAATCACTGGATATAGCCACAGCATATACATAACTAGTGTGACCACTCATGGTCTTACAGGTACCTGTCTTGACGTCCCATAGTCTCACCGTATAATCATGACTTCCCGATACGATGAACTCTGAATCACTGGATATAGCCACAGCAGATATATAACTAGTGTGACCACTCATGGTCTTACAGGTACCTGTCTTGACGTCCCATAGTCTCACCGTATAATCATGACTTCCCGATACGATGAACTCTGAATCACTGGATATAGCCACAGCAAATACCTAACCTGTGTGACCACTCATGGTCTTACAGGTACCTGTCTTGACGTCCCATAGTCTCACGGTCTAATCATAACTTCCCGATACGATGAACTCTGAATCACTGGATATAGCCACAGCATATACCTAACCTGTGTGACCACTCATGGTCTTACAGGTACCTGTCTTGACGTCCCATAGTCTCACCGTCTAATCTGCACTTCCCGATACGATGAACTCTGAATCACTGGATATAGCCACAGATCATACACAACTAGTGTGACCACTCATGGTCTTACAGGTACCTGTCTTGACGTCCCATAGTCTCACCGTATAATCATGACTTCCCGATACGATGAACTCTGAATCACTGGATATAGCCACAGATAATACACAACTAGTGTGACCACTCATGGTCTTACAGGTACCTGTCTTGACGTCCCATAGTCTCACCGTCTAATCATAACTTCCCGATACGATGAACTATAAATCACTGGATATAGCCACAGCAAATACCTAACCTGTGTGACCACTCATGGTCTTACAGGTACCTGTCTTGACGTCCCATAGTCTCACCTTCTTATCGACACTTCCCGATACGATGAACTCTGAATCACTGATATAGCCACAGCATATACCTAACCTGTGTGACCACTCATGGTCTTACAGGTACCTGTCTTGACGTCCCATAGTCTCATCGTATAATCTGCACTTCCCGATACGATGAACTCTGAATCACTGGATATAGCCACAGCAGATACACAACTAGTGTGACCACTCATGGTCTTACAGGTACCTGTCTTGACGTCCCATAGTCTCACCTTCTTATCGACACTTCCCGATACGATGAACTCTGAATCACTGGATATAGCCACAGATCATACATAACTAGTGTGACCACT
Source organism: Loxodes magnus (assembly GCA_946699065.1). Taxonomy (NCBI): domain Eukaryota; phylum Ciliophora; class Karyorelictea; order Loxodida; family Loxodidae; genus Loxodes; species Loxodes magnus. Next base: position 96,554 of record CAMPDV010000959.1, read on the forward strand.
CATGGTCTTACAGGTACCTGTCTTGACGTCCCATAGTCTCACCGTATAATCATGACTTCCCGATACGATGAACTCTGAATCACTGGATATAGCCACAGCAAATACCTAACCTGTGTGACCACTCATGGTCTTACAGGTACCTGTCTTGACGTCCCATAGTCTCACCGTCTAATCATAACTTCCCGATACGATGAACTCTGAATCACTGGATATAGCCACAGCAAATACCTAACCTGTGTGACCACTCATGGTCTTACAGGTACCTGTCTTGACGTCCCATAGTCTCACCTTCTTATCGACACTTCCCGATACGATGAACTCTGAATCACTGGATATAGCCACAGCATATACATAACTAGTGTGACCACTCATGGTCTTACAGGTACCTGTCTTGACGTCCCATAGTCTCACCTTCTTATCGACACTTCCCGATACGATGAACTCTGAATCACTGGATATGGCCACAGAGAATACATAATCTGTGTGACCACTCATGGTCTTACAGGTACCTGTCTTGACGTCCCATAGTCTCACCGTATAATCTGCACTTCCCGATACGATGAACTCTGAATCACTGGATATAGCCACAGAGAATACATAATCTGTGTGACCACTCATGGTCTTACAGGTACCTGTCTTGACGTCCCATAGTCTCACCGTATAATCTGCACTTCCCGATACGATGAACTCTGTATCACTGGATATAGCCACAGAGAATACATAATCTGTGTGACCACTCATGGTCTTACAGGTACCTGTCTTGACGTCCCATAGTCTCACCTTCTTATCGACACTTCCCGATACGATGAACTCTGAATCACTGGATATAGCCACAGCAGATACACAACTAGTGTGACCACTCATGGTCTTACAGGTACCTGTCTTGACGTCCCATAGTCTCACCGTATAATCATGACTTCCCGATACGATGAACTCTGAATCACTGGATATAGCCACAGAGAATACATAATCTGTGTGACCACTCATGGTCTTACAGGTACCTGTCTTGACGTCCCATAGTCTCATCGTATAATCATGACTTCCCGATACGATGAACTCTGAATCACTGGATATAGCCACAGCATATACCTAACCTGTGTGACCACTCATGGTCTTACAGGTACCTGTCTTGACGTCCCATAGTCTCACCGTCTAATCTGCACTTCCCGATACGATGAACTCTGAATCACTGGATATAGCCACAGATAATACACAACTAGTGTGACCACTCATGGTCTTACAGGTACCTGTCTTGACGTCCCATAGTCTCACCGTATAATCTGCACTTCCCGATACGATGAACTCTGAATCACTGGATATAGCCACAGCATATACCTAACCTGTGTGACCACTCATGGTCTTACAGGTACCTGTCTTGACGTCCCATAGTCTCACCGTCTTATCTGCACTTCCCGATACGATGAACTCTGAATCACTGGATATAGCCACAGCAGATACATAGTGTGTGTGACCACTCATGGTCTTACAGGTACCTGTCTTGACGTCCCATAGTCTCACCGTATAATCTGCACTTCCCGATACGATGAACTCTGAATCACTGGATATAGCCACAGCATATACCTAACCTGTGTGACCACTCATGGTCTTACAGGTACCTGTCTTGACGTCCCATAGTCTCACCGTCTAATCTGCACTTCCCGATACGATGACCTCTGAATCACTGGATATAGCCACAGCAAATACCTAACCTGTGTGACCACTCATGGTCTTACAGGTACCTGTCTTGACGTCCCATAGTCTCACCGTATAATCTGCACTTCCCGATACGATGAACTCTGAATCACTGGATATAGCCACAGCAGATACATAGTGTGTGTGACCACTCATGGTCTTACAGGTACCTGTCTTGACGTCCCATAGTCTCACCGTCTAATCTGCACTTCCCGATACGATGAACTCTGAATCACTGGATATAGCCACAGCAGATACATAGTGTGTGTGACCACTCCTGGTCTTACAGGTACCTGTCTTGACGTCCCATAGTCTCACCTTCTTATCGACATTTCCCGATACGATGAACTCTGAATCACTGGATATAGCCACAGCAGATACATAGTGTGTGTGACCACTCATGGTCTTACAGGTACCTGTCTTGACGTCCCATAGTCTCACCGTATAATCATGACTTCCCGATACGATGAACTCTGAATCACTGGATATAGCCACAGAGAATACATAATCTGTGTGACCACTCATGGTCTTACAGGTACCTGTCTTGACGTCCCATAGTCTCATCGTATAATCATGACTTCCCGATACGATGAACTCTGAATCACTGGATATAGCCACAGCATATACCTAACCTGTGTGACCACTCATGGTCTTACAGGTACCTGTCTTGACGTCCCATAGTCTCACCGTCTAATCTGCACTTCCCGATACGATGAACTCTGAATCACTGGATATAGCCACAGCAAATACCTAACCTGTGTGACCACTCATGGTCTTACAGGTACCTGTCTTGACGTCCCATAGTCTCACCGTATAATCTGCACTTCCCGATACGATGAACTCTGAATCACTGGATATAGCCACAGCATATACATAACTAGTGTGACCACTCATGGTCTTACAGGTACCTGTCTTGACGTACCATAGTCTCACCGTATAATCATAACTTCCCGATACGATGAACTCTGAATCACTGGATATAGCCACAGCAGATACATAGTGTCTGTGACCACTCATGGTCTTACAGGTACCTGTCTTGACGTCCCATAGTCTCACCGTATAATCATGACTTCCCGATACGATGAACTCTGAATCACTGGATATAGCCACAGCAGATATATAACTAGTGTGACCACTCATGGTCTTACAGGTACCTGTCTTGACGTCCCATAGTCTCACCGTATAATCTGCACTTCCCGATACGATGAACTCTGTATCACTGGATATAGCCACAGATAATACACAACTAGTGTGACCACTCATGGTCTTACAGGTACCTGTCTTGACGTCCCATAGTCTCACCGTCTTATCGACACTTCCCGATACGATGAACTCTGTATCACTGGATATAGCCACAGAGAATACATAATCTGTGTGACCACTCATGGTCTTACAGGTACCTGTCTTGACGTCCCATAGTCTCACCGTATAATCTGCACTTCCCGATACGATGAACTCTGAATCACTGGATATAGCCACAGCAGATATATAACTAGTGTGACCACTCATGGTCTTACAGGTACCTGTCTTGACGTCCCATAGTCTCACCGTATAATCTGCACTTCCCGATACGATGAACTCTGTATCACTGGATATAGCCACAGCAAATACCTAACCTGTATGACCACTCCTGGTCTTACAGGTACCTGTCTTGACGTCCCATAGTCTCACCGTATAATCATGACTTCCCGATACGATGAACTCTGTATCACTGGATATAGCCACAGCAAATACCTAACCTGTGTGACCACTCATGGTCTTACAGGTACCTGTCTTGACGTCCCATAGTCTCACCTTCTTATCGACACTTCCCGATACGATGAACTCTGAATCACTGGATATAGCCACAGCAGATACATAGTGTGTGTGACCACTCATGGTCTTACAGGTACCTGTCTTGACGTCCCATAGTCTCACCGTCTAATCTGCACTTCCCGATACGATGAACTCTGAATCACTGGATATAGCCACAGCAGATACATAGTGTGTGTGACCACTCCTGGTCTTACAGGTACCTGTCTTGACGTCCCATAGTCTCACCTTCTTATCGACATTTCCCGATACGATGAACTCTGAATCACTGGATATAGCCACAGCAGATACACAACTAGTGTGACCACTCATGGTCTTACAGGTACCTGTCTTGACGTCCCATAGTCTCACCGTATAATCATGACTTCCCGATACGATGAACTCTGAATCACTGGATATAGCCACAGCAGATACATAGTGTGTGTGACCACTCATGGTCTTACAGGTACCTGTCTTGACGTCCCATAGTCTCACCGTATAATCTGCACTTCCCGATACGATGAACTCTGAATCACTGGATATAGCCACAGCAGATACATAACTAGTGTGACCACTCATGGTCTTACAGGTACCTGTCTTGACGTCCCATAGTCTCACCGTATAATCTGCACTTCCCGATACGATGAACTCTGAATCACTGGATATAGCCACAGCATATACATAATCTGTGTGACCACTCATGGTCTTACAGGTACCTGTCTTGACGTCCCATAGTCTCACCGTATAATCTGCACTTCCCGATACGATGAACTCTGAATCACTGGATATAGCCACAGCAGATATATAACTAGTGTGACCACTCATGGTCTTACAGGTACCTGTCTTGACGTCCCATAGTCTCACCGTATAATCTGCACTTCCCGATACGATGAACTCTGAATCACTGGATATAGCCACAGCAGATACATAGTGTGTGTGACCACTCATGGTCTTACAGGTACCTGTCTTGACGTCCCATAGTCTCACCGTATAATCATGACTTCCCGATACGATGAACTCTGAATCACTGGATATAGCCACAGAGAATACATAATCTGTGTGACCACTCATGGTCTTACAGGTACCTGTCTTGACGTCCCATAGTCTCATCGTATAATCATGACTTCCCGATACGATGAACTCTGAATCACTGGATATAGCCACAGCATATACCTAACCTGTGTGACCACTCATGGTCTTACAGGTACCTGTCTTGACGTCCCATAGTCTCACCGTCTAATCTGCACTTCCCGATACGATGAACTCTGAATCACTGGATATAGCCACAGATAATACACAACTAGTGTGACCACTCATGGTCTTACAGGTACCTGTCTTGACGTCCCATAGTCTCACCGTATAATCTGCACTTCCCGATACGATGAACTCTGAATCACTGGATATAGCCACAGCATATACATAACTAGTGTGACCACTCATGGTCTTACAGGTACCTGTCTTGACGTACCATAGTCTCACCGTATAATCATAACTTCCCGATACGATGAACTCTGAATCACTGGATATAGCCACAGCAGATACATAGTGTGTGTGACCACTCATGGTCTTACAGGTACCTGTCTTGACGTCCCATAGTCTCACCGTATAATCATGACTTCCCGATACGATGAACTCTGAATCACTGGATATAGCCACAGCAGATATATAACTAGTGTGACCACTCATGGTCTTACAGGTACCTGTCTTGACGTCCCATAGTCTCACCGTATAATCTGCACTTCCCGATACGATGAACTCTGTATCACTGGATATAGCCACAGATAATACACAACTAGTGTGACCACTCATGGTCTTACAGGTACCTGTCTTGACGTCCCATAGTCTCACCGTATAATCTGCACTTCCCGATACGATGAACTCTGTATCACTGGATATAGCCACAGAGAATACATAATCTGTGTGACCACTCATGGTCTTACAGGTACCTGTCTTGACGTCCCATAGTCTCACCGTATAATCTGCACTTCCCGATACGATGAACTCTGAATCACTGGATATAGCCACAGCAGATATATAACTAGTGTGACCACTCATGGTCTTACAGGTACCTGTCTTGACGTCCCATAGTCTCACCGTATAATCTGCACTTCCCGATACGATGAACTCTGTATCACTGGATATAGCCACAGCAAATACCTAACCTGTATGACCACTCCTGGTCTTACAGGTACCTGTCTTGACGTCCCATAGTCTCACCGTATAATCATGACTTCCCGATACGATGAACTCTGTATCACTGGATATAGCCACAGCAAATACCTAACCTGTGTGACCACTCATGGTCTTACAGGTACCTGTCTTGACGTCCCATAGTCTCACCTTCTTATCGACACTTCCCGATACGATGAACTCTGAATCACTGGATATAGCCACAGCAGATACACAACTAGTGTGACCACTCATGGTCTTACAGGTACCTGTCTTGACGTCCCATAGTCTCACCGTATAATCTGCACTTCCCGATACGATGAACTCTGAATCACTGGATATAGCCACAGATCATACACAACTAGTGTGACCACTCATGGTCTTACAGGTACCTGTCTTGACGTCCCATAGTCTCACCGTATAATCATGACTTCCCGATACGATGAACTCTGAATCACTGGATATAGCCACAGATAATACACAACTAGTGTGACCACTCATGGTCTTACAGGTACCTGTCTTGACGTCCCATAGTCTTACCGTCTTATCGACACTTCCCGATACGATGAACTCTGTATCACTGGATATAGCCACAGCAGATACATAATCTGTGTGACCACTCATGGTCTTACAGGTACCTGTCTTGACGTCCCATAGTCTCACCGTATAATCTGCACTTCCCGATACGATGAACTCTGAATCACTGGATATAGCCACAGCAGATATATAACTAGTGTGACCACTCATGGTCTTACAGGTACCTGTCTTGACGTCCCATAGTCTCACCGTATAATCATGACTTCCCGATACGATGAACTCTGAATCACTGGATATAGCCACAGATCATACACAACTAGTGTGACCACTCATGGTCTTACAGGTACCTGTCTTGACGTCCCATAGTCTCACCGTATAATCATGACTTCCCGATACGATGAACTCTGAATCACTGGATATAGCCACAGATCATACACAACTAGTGTGACCACTCATGGTCTTACAGGTACCTGTCTTGACGTCCCATAGTCTCATCGTATAATCTGCACTTCCCGATACGATGAACTCTGAATCACTGGATATAGCCACAGCATATACCTAACCTGTATGACCACTCCTGGTCTTACAGGTACCTGTCTTGACGTCCCATAGTCTCACCGTCTTATCTGCACTTCCCGATACGATGAACTCTGAATCACTGGATATAGCCACAGAGAATACATAATCTGTGTGACCACTCATGGTCTTACAGGTACCTGTCTTGACGTCCCATAGTCTCACCGTATAATCTGCACTTCCCGATACGATGAACTCTGAATCACTGGATATAGCCACAGCAAATACCTAACCTGTGTGACCACTCATGGTCTTACAGGTACCTGTCTTGACGTCCCATAGTCTCACCGTCTAATCTGCACTTCCCGATACGATGAACTCTGAATCACTGGATATAGCCACAGCAAATACCTAACCTGTGTGACCACTCATGGTCTTACAGGTACCTGTCTTGACGTCCCATAGTCTCACCTTCTTATCGACACTTCCCGATACGATGAACTCTGAATCACTGGATATAGCCACAGCAGATATATAACTAGTGTGACCACTCATGGTCTTACAGGTACCTGTCTTGACGTCCCATAGTCTCACCGTATAATCATGACTTCCCGATACGATGAACTCTGAATCACTGGATATAGCCACAGCAGATATATAACTAGTGTGACCACTCATGGTCTTACAGGTACCTGTCTTGACGTCCCATAGTCTCACTGTATAATCATGACTTCCCGATACGATGAACTCTGAATCACTGGATATAGCCACAGATAATACACAACTAGTGTGACCACTCATGGTCTTACAGGTACCTGTCTTGACGTCCCATAGTCTCACCGTCTTATCTACACTTCCCGATACGATGAACTCTGAATCACTGGATATAGCCACAGCATATACCTAACCTGTGTGACCACTCATGGTCTTACAGGTACCTGTCTTGACGTCCCATAGTCTCACCGTATAATCTGCACTTCCCGATACGATGAACTCTGAATCACTGGATATAGCCACAGATAATACACAACTAGTGTGACCACTCATGGTCTTACAGGTACCTGTCTTGACGTCCCATAGTCTCACCGTATAATCATAACTTCCCGATACGATGAACTCTGAATCACTGGATATAGCCACAGATCATACCTAATTTGTGTGACCACTCATGGTCTTACAGGTACCTGTCTTGACGTCCCATAGTCTCACCGTATAATCTGCACTTCCCGATACGATGAACTCTGAATCACTGGATATAGCCACAGCAGATACAAAACTAGTGTGACCACTCATGGTCTTACAGGTACCTGTCTTGACGTCCCATAGTCTCACCGTCTAATCTGCACTTCCCGATACGATGAACTCTGTATCACTGGATATAGCCACAGAGAATACATAACTAGTGTGACCACTCATGGTCTTACAGGTACCTGTCTTGACGTCCCATAGTCTCACCGTATAATCATGACTTCCCGATACGATGAACTCTGAATCACTGGATATAGCCACAGATCATACACAACTAGTGTGACCACTCATGGTCTTACAGGTACCTGTCTTGACGTCCCATAGTCTCACCTTCTTATCGACACTTCCCGATACGATGAACTCTGAATCACTGGATATAGCCACAGATCATACACAACTAGTGTGACCACTCATGGTCTTACAGGTACCTGTCTTGACGTCCCATAGTCTCACCGTATAATCATGACTTCCCGATACGATGAACTCTGAATCACTGGATATAGCCACTGATCATACACAACTAGTGTGACCACTCATGGTCTTACAGGTACCTGTCTTGACGTCCCATAGTCTCACCTTCTTATCGACACTTCCCGATACGATGAACTCTGAATCACTGGATATAGCCACAGATCATACACAACTAGTGTGACCACTCATGGTCTTACAGGTACCTGTCTTGACGTCCCATAGTCTCACCGTATAATCATGACTTCCCGATACGATGAACTCTGAATCACTGGATATAGCCACAGATCATACACAACTAGTGTGACCACTCATGGTCTTACAGGTACCTGTCTTGACGTCCCATAGTCTCACCTTCTTATCGACACTTCCCGATACGATGAACTCTGAATCACTGGATATAGCCACTGCAAATACCTAACCTGTATGACCACTCCTGGTCTTACAGGTACCTGTCTTGACGTCCCATAGTCTCACCGTATAATCTGCACTTCCCGATACGATGAACTCTGTATCACTGGATATAGCCACAGCAAATACCTAACCTGTATGACCACTCCTGGTCTTACAGGTACCTGTCTTGACGTCCCATAGTCTCACCGTATAATCATGACTTCCCGATACGATGAACTCTGTATCACTGGATATAGCCACAGAGAATACATAATCTGTGTGACCACTCATGGTCTTACAGGTACCTGTCTTGACGTCCCATAGTCTCACCGTATAATCTGCACTTCCCGATACGATGAACTCTGAATCACTGGATATAGCCACAGCAGATACAAAACTAGTGTGACCACTCATGGTCTTACAGGTACCTGTCTTGACGTCCCATAGTCTCACCGTCTAATCTGCACTTCCCGATACGATGAACTCTGAATCACTGGATATAGCCACAGCAAATACCTAACCTGTGTGACCACTCATGGTCTTACAGGTACCTGTCTTGACGTCCCATAGTCTCACCGTATAATCATGACTTCCCGATACGATGAACTCTGAATCACTGGATATAGCCACATATCATACATAATCTGTGTGACCACTCATGGTCTTACAGGTACCTGTCTTGACGTCCCATAGTCTCACCGTATAATCATGACTTCCCGATACGATGAACTCTGTATCACTGGATATAGCCACAGAGAATACATAACTAGTGTGACCACTCATGGTCTTACAGGTACCTGTCTTGACGTCCCATAGTCTCACCGTCTTATCTACACTTCCCGATACGATGAACTCTGAATCACTGGATATAGCCACAGCATATACCTAACCTGTGTGACCACTCATGGTCTTACAGGTACCTGTCTTGACGTCCCATAGTCTCACCGTCTAATCTCCACTTCCCGATACGATGAACTCTGAATCACTGGATATAGCCACAGATCATACACAACTAGTGTGACCACTCATGGTCTTACAGGTACCTGTCTTGACGTCCCATAGTCTCACCGTCTAATCTGCACTTCCCGATACGATGAACTCTGAATCACTGGATATAGCCACAGAGAATACATAATCTGTGTGACCACTCATGGTCTTACAGGTACCTGTCTTGACGTCCCATAGTCTCATCGTATAATCTGCACTTCCCGATACGATGAACTCTGAATCACTGGATATAGCCACAGCATATACCTAACCTGTGTGACCACTCATGGTCTTACAGGTACCTGTCTTGACGTCCCATAGTCTCACCGTATAATCTGCACTTCCCGATACGATGAACTCTGTATCACTGGATATAGCCACAGAGAATACATAACTAGTGTGACCACTCATGGTCTTACAGGTACCTGTCTTGACGTCCCATAGTCTCACCGTCTTATCTACACTTCCCGATACGATGAACTCTGAATCACTGGATATAGCCACAGCATATACCTAACCTGTGTGACCACTCATGGTCTTACAGGTACCTGTCTTGACGTCCCATAGTCTCACCGTCTAATCTCCACTTCCCGATACGATGAACTCTGAATCACTGGATATAGCCACAGATCATACACAACTAGTGTGACCACTCATGGTCTTACAGGTACCTGTCTTGACGTCCCATAGTCTCACCGTCTTATCTACACTTCCCGATACGATGAACTCTGAATCACTGGATATAGCCACAGCATATACATAACTAGTGTGACCACTCATGGTCTTACAGGTACCTGTCTTGACGTCCCATAGTCTCACCGTCTTATCTACACTTCCCGATACGATGAACTCTGAATCACTAAATATAGCCACAGCAAATACCTAACCTGTGTGACCACTCATGGTCTTACAGGTACCTGTCTTGACGTCCCATAGTCTCACCGTCTAATCTGCACTTCCCGATACGATGAACTCTGAATCACTGGATATAGCCACAGCATATACCTAACCTGTGTGACCACTCATGGTCTTACAGGTACCTGTCTTGACGTCCCATAGTCTCACCGTATAATCATGACTTCCCGATACGATGAACTCTGAATCACTGGATATAGCCACAGCAGATACATAGTGTGTGTGACCACTCATGGTCTTACAGGTACCTGTCTTGACGTCCCATAGTCTCACCGTATAATCATGACTTCCCGATACGATGAACTCTGAATCACTGGATATAGCCACAGCAGATATATAACTAGTGTGACCACTCATGGTCTTACAGGTACCTGTCTTGACGTCCCATAGTCTCACCGTATAATCATGACTTCCCGATACGATGAACTCTGAATCACTGGATATAGCCACAGCAAATACCTAACCTGTGTGACCACTCATGGTCTTACAGGTACCTGTCTTGACGTCCCATAGTCTCACCGTATAATCTGCACTTCCCGATACGATGAACTCTGTATCACTGGATATAGCCACAGAGAATACATAACTAGTGTGACCACTCATGGTCTTACAGGTACCTGTCTTGACGTCCCATAGTCTCACCGTCTTATCTACACTTCCCGATACGATGAACTCTGAATCACTGGATATAGCCACAGCATATACCTAACCTGTGTGACCACTCATGGTCTTACAGGTACCTGTCTTGACGTCCCATAGTCTCACCTTCTTATCGACACTTCCCGATACGATGAACTCTGAATCACTGGATATAGCCACAGATCATACACAACTAGTGTGACCACTCATGGTCTTACAGGTACCTGTCTTGACGTCCCATAGTCTCACCGTATAATCATGACTTCCCGATACGATGAACTCTGAATCACTGGATATAGCCACAGATCATACACAACTAGTGTGACCACTCATGGTCTTACAGGTACCTGTCTTGACGTCCCATAGTCTCACCTTCTTATCGACACTTCCCGATACGATGAACTCTGAATCACTGGATATAGCCACTGCAAATACCTAACCTGTATGACCACTCCTGGTCTTACAGGTACCTGTCTTGACGTCCCATAGTCTCACCGTATAATCTGCACTTCCCGATACGATGAACTCTGTATCACTGGATATAGCCACAGCAAATACCTAACCTGTATGACCACTCCTGGTCTTACAGGTACCTGTCTTGACGTCCCATAGTCTCACCGTATAATCATGACTTCCCGATACGATGAACTCTGTATCACTGGATATAGCCACAGAGAATACATAATCTGTGTGACCACTCCTGGTCTTACAGGTACCTGTCTTGACGTCCCATAGTCTCACCGTATAATCTGCACTTCCCGATACGATGAACTCTGAATCACTAAATATAGCCACAGCAAATACCTAACCTGTGTGACCACTCATGGTCTTACAGGTACCTGTCTTGACGTCCCATAGTCTCACCGTCTAATCTGCACTTCCCGATACGATGAACTCTGAATCACTGGATATAGCCACAGCATATACCTAACCTGTGTGACCACTCATGGTCTTACAGGTACCTGTCTTGACGTCCCATAGTCTCACCGTATAATCATGACTTCCCGATACGATGAACTCTGAATCACTGGATATAGCCACAGAGAATACCTAACCTGTGTGACCACTCATGGTCTTACAGGTACCTGTCTTGACGTCCCATAGTCTCACCGTATAATCATGACTTCCCGATACGATGAACTCTGAATCACTGGATATAGCCACAGCAGATACACGACTAGTGTGACCACTCATGGTCTTACAGGTACCTGTCTTGACGTCCCATAGTCTCACCGTATAATCTGCACTTCCCGATACGATGAACTCTGAATCACTGGATATGGCCACAGAGAATACATAATCTGTATGACCACTCCTGGTCTTACAGGTACCTGTCTTGACGTCCCATAGTCTCACCGTCTTATCTGCACTTCCCGATACGATGAACTCTGAATCACTGGATATAGCCACAGAGAATAAATAATCTGTGTGACCACTCATGGTCTTACAGGTACCTGTCTTGACGTCCCATAGTCTCATCGTATAATCTGCACTTCCCGATACGATGAACTCTGAATCACTGGATATAGCCACAGCATATACCTAACCTGTGTGACCACTCATGGTCTTACAGGTACCTGTCTTGACGTCCCATAGTCTCACCGTCTTATCTGCACTTCCCGATACGATGAACTCTGAATCACTGGATATAGCCACAGAGAATACATAATCTGTGTGACCACTCATGGTCTTACAGGTACCTGTCTTGACGTCCCATAGTCTCACCGTATAATCATGACTTCCCGATACGATGAACTCTGAATCACTGGATATAGCCACAGAGAATACATAATCTGTGTGACCACTCATGGTCTTACAGGTACCTGTCTTGACGTCCCATAGTCTCACCGTATAATCTGCACTTCCCGATACGATGAACTCTGAATCACTGGATATAGCCACAGCATATACATAACTAGTGTGACCACTCATGGTCTTACAGGTACCTGTCTTGACGTCCCATAGTCTCACCGTCTAATCATGACTTCCCGATACGATGAACTCTGAATCACTGGATATAGCCACAGCATATACCTAACCTGTGTGACCACTCATGGTCTTACAGGTACCTGTCTTGACGTCCCATAGTCTCACCGTATAATCATGACTTCCCGATACGATGAACTCTGAATCACTGGATATAGCCACAGATCATACATAACTAGTGTGACCACTCATGGTCTTACAGGTACCTGTCTTGACGTCCCATAGTCTCACCGTATAATATGCACTTCCCGATACGATGAACTCTGAATCACTGGATATAGCCACAGATCATACAGAACTAGTGTGACCACTCATGGTCTTACAGGTACCTGTCTTGAAGTCCCATTCTCTCACCGTCTAATCATAACTTCCCGATACGATGAACTCTGAATCACTGGATATAGCCACAGCATATACCTAACCTGTGTGACCACTCATGGTCTTACAGGTACCTGTCTTGACGTCCCATAGTCTCACCGTATAATCTGCACTTCCCGATACGATGAACTCTGTATCACTGGATATAGCCACAGCATATACCTAACTAGTGTGACCACTCATGGTCTTACAGGTACCTGTCTTGAATTCCCATAGTCTCATCGTATAATCTGCACTTCCCGATACGATGAACTCTGAATCACTGGATATAGCCACAGCATATACCTAACTAGTGTGACCACTCATGGTCTTACAGGTACCTGTCTTGAAGTCCCATTCTCTCACCGTCTAATCATAACTTCCCGATACGATGAACTCTGAATCACTGGATATAGCCACAGATCATACACAACTAGTGTGACCACTCATGGTCTTACAGGTACCTGTCTTGACGTCCCATAGTCTCACCGTCTAATCATGACTTCCCGATACGATGAACTCTGTATCACTGGATATAGCCACAGCATATACCTAACCTGTGTGACCACTCATGGTCTTACAGGTACCTGTCTTGACGTCCCATAGTCTCACCGTATAATCATGACTTCCCGATACGATGAACTCTGAATCACTGGATATAGCCACAGATCATACACAACTAGTGTGACCACTCATGGTCTTACAGGTACCTGTCTTGACGTCCCATAGTCTCACCGTATAATCATGACTTCCCGATACGATGAACTCTGAATCACTGGATATAGCCACAGAGAATACATAATCTGTGTGACCACTCATGGTCTTACAGGTACCTGTCTTGACGTCCCATAGTCTCACCGTCTAATCATGACTTCCCGATACGATGAACTCTGAATCACTGGATATAGCCACAGAGAATACATAATCTGTGTGACCACTCATGGTCTTACAGGTACCTGTCTTGACGTCCCATAGTCTCACCGTATAATCATGACTTCCCGATACGATGAACTCTGAATCACTGGATATAGCCACAGCATATACATAACTAGTGTGACCACTCATGGTCTTACAGGTACCTGTCTTGACGTCCCATAGTCTCACCGTCTAATCATGACTTCCCGATACGATGAACTCTGAATCACTGGATATAGCCACAGAGAATACATAATCTGTGTGACCACTCATGGTCTTACAGGTACCTGTCTTGACGTCCCATAGTCTCACCTATAATCATGACTTCCCGATACGATGAACTCTGAATCACTGGATATAGCCACAGCATATACCTAACCTGTGTGACCACTCATGGTCTTACAGGTACCTGTCTTGACGTCCCATAGTCTCACCGTATAATCATGACTTCCCGATACGATGAACTCTGAATCACTGGATATAGCCACAGCATATACATAACTAGTGTGACCACTCATGGTCTTACAGGTACCTGTCTTGACGTCCCATAGTCTCACCGTCTAATCATGACTTCCCGATACGATGAACTCTGAATCACTGGATATAGCCACAGCATATACCTAACCTGTGTGACCACTCATGGTCTTACAGGTACCTGTCTTGACGTCCCATAGTCTCACCGTCTAATCATGACTTCCCGATACGATGAACTCTGAATCACTGGATATAGCCACAGCATATACATAACTAGTGTGACCACTCATGGTCTTACAGGTACCTGTCTTGACGTCCCATAGTCTCACCGTATAATCTGCACTTCCCGATACGATGAACTCTGAATCACTGGATATAGCCACAGAGAATACATAATCTGTGTGACCACTCATGGTCTTACAGGTACCTGTCTTGACGTCCCATAGTCTCACCGTCTAATCATGACTTCCCGATACGATGAACTCTGAATCACTGGATATAGCCACAGCAGATACACAACTAGTGTGACCACTCATGGTCTTACAGGTACCTGTCTTGACGTCCCATAGTCTCACCGTCTAATCATGACTTCCCGATACGATGAACTCTGAATCACTGGATATAGCCACAGCATATACATAACTAGTGTGACCACTCATGGTCTTACAGGTACCTGTCTTGACGTCCCATAGTCTCACCGTATAATCATGACTTCCCGATACGATGAACTCTGAATCACTGGATATAGCCACAGATAATACACAACTAGTGTGACCACTCATGGTCTTACAGGTACCTGTCTTGACGTCCCATAGTCTCACCGTATAATCATGACTTCCCGATACGATGAACTCTGAATCACTGGATATAGCCACAGATCATACATAATCTGTGTGACCACTCATGGTCTTACAGGTACCTGTCTTGACGTCCCATAGTCTCACCGTATAATCTGCACTTCCCGATACGATGAACTCTGAATCACTGGATATGGCCACAGAGAATACATAATCTGTGTGACCACTCATGGTCTTACAGGTACCTGTCTTGACGTCCCATAGTCTCACCGTCTAATCATGACTTCCCGATACGATGAACTCTGAATCACTGGATATAGCCACAGAGAATACATAATCTGTGTGACCACTCATGGTCTTACAGGTACCTGTCTTGACGTCCCATAGTCTCACCTTCTTATCGACACTTCCCGATACGATGAACTCTGAATCACTGGATATAGCCACAGCATATACCTAACCTGTATGACCACTCCTGGTCTTACAGGTACCTGTCTTGACGTCCCATAGTCTCACCGTCTAATCATGACTTCCCGATACGATGAACTCTGAATCACTGGATATAGCCACAGAGAATACATAATCTGTGTGACCACTCATGGTCTTACAGGTACCTGTCTTGACGTCCCATAGTCTCACCGTCTAATCATGACTTCCCGATACGATGAACTCTGAATCACTGGATATAGCCACAGATAATACACAACTAGTGTGACCACTCATGGTCTTACAGGTACCTGTCTTGACGTCCCATAGTCTCACCGTCTAATCATGACTTCCCGATACGATGAACTCTGAATCACTGGATATAGCCACAGCAAATACACTAACCTGTGTGACCACTCATGGTCTTACAGGTACCTGTCTTGACGTCCCATAGTCTCACCGTCTAATCTGCACTTCCCGATACGATGAACTCTGAATCACTGGATATAGCCACAGCATATACCTAACCTGTGTGACCACTCATGGTCTTACAGGTACCTGTCTTGACGTCCCATAGTCTCACCGTATAATCATGACTTCCCGATACGATGAACTCTGAATCACTGGATATAGCCACAGAGAATACCTAACCTGTGTGACCACTCATGGTCTTACAGGTACCTGTCTTGACGTCCCATAGTCTCACCGTATAATCTGCACTTCCCGATACGATGAACTCTGAATCACTGGATATGGCCACAGCAAATACCTAACCTGTGTGACCACTCATGGTCTTACAGGTACCTGTCTTGACGTCCCATAGTCTCACCGTATAATCTGCACTTCCCGATACGATGAACTCTGAATCACTGGATATGGCCACAGAGAATACATAATCTGTATGACCACTCCTGGTCTTACAGGTACCTGTCTTGACGTCCCATAGTCTCACCGTCTTATCTGCACTTCCCGATACGATGAACTCTGAATCACTGGATATAGCCACAGAGAATAAATAATCTGTGTGACCACTCATGGTCTTACAGGTACCTGTCTTGACGTCCCATAGTCTCATCGTATAATCTGCACTTCCCGATACGATGAACTCTGAATCACTGGATATAGCCACAGCATATACCTAACCTGTGTGACCACTCATGGTCTTACAGGTACCTGTCTTGACGTCCC
Organism: Loxodes magnus; assembly: GCA_946699065.1. Lineage (NCBI taxonomy): Eukaryota > Ciliophora > Karyorelictea > Loxodida > Loxodidae > Loxodes > Loxodes magnus. Next base: position 114,052 of record CAMPDV010000959.1, read on the forward strand.
ATAGTCTCACCGTCTTATCTGCACTTCCCGATACGATGAACTCTGAATCACTGGATATAGCCACAGAGAATACATAATCTGTGTGACCACTCATGGTCTTACAGGTACCTGTCTTGACGTCCCATAGTCTCACCGTATAATCATGACTTCCCGATACGATGAACTCTGAATCACTGGATATAGCCACAGAGAATACATAATCTGTGTGACCACTCATGGTCTTACAGGTACCTGTCTTGACGTCCCATAGTCTCACCGTATAATCTGCACTTCCCGATACGATGAACTCTGAATCACTGGATATAGCCACAGCATATACATAACTAGTGTGACCACTCATGGTCTTACAGGTACCTGTCTTGACGTCCCATAGTCTCACCGTCTAATCATGACTTCCCGATACGATGAACTCTGAATCACTGGATATAGCCACAGCATATACCTAACCTGTGTGACCACTCATGGTCTTACAGGTACCTGTCTTGACGTCCCATAGTCTCACCGTATAATCATGACTTCCCGATACGATGAACTCTGAATCACTGGATATAGCCACAGATCATACATAACTAGTGTGACCACTCATGGTCTTACAGGTACCTGTCTTGACGTCCCATAGTCTCACCGTATAATATGCACTTCCCGATACGATGAACTCTGAATCACTGGATATAGCCACAGATCATACAGAACTAGTGTGACCACTCATGGTCTTACAGGTACCTGTCTTGAAGTCCCATTCTCTCACCGTCTAATCATAACTTCCCGATACGATGAACTCTGAATCACTGGATATAGCCACATATCATACATGACTAGTGTGACCACTCATGGTCTTACAGGTACCTGTCTTGACGTCCCATAGTCTCATCGTATAATCTGCACTTCCCGATACGATGAACTCTGAATCACTGGATATAGCCACAGCATATACCTAACTAGTGTGACCACTCATGGTCTTACAGGTACCTGTCTTGAATTCCCATAGTCTCATCGTATAATCTGCACTTCCCGATACGATGAACTCTGAATCACTGGATATAGCCACAGCATATACCTAACCTGTGTGACCACTCATGGTCTTACAGGTACCTGTCTTGACGTCCCATAGTCTCACCGTATAATCATGACTTCCCGATACGATGAACTCTGAATCACTGGATATAGCCACAGCATATACCTAACCTGTGTGACCACTCATGGTCTTACAGGTACCTGTCTTGACGTCCCATAGTCTCACCGTATAATCTGCACTTCCCGATACGATGAACTCTGAATCACTGGATATAGCCACAGATCATACACAACTAGTGTGACCACTCATGGTCTTACAGGTACCTGTCTTGACGTCCCATAGTCTCACCGTATAATCTGCACTTCCCGATACGATGAACTCTGAATCACTGGATATAGCCACAGATCATACACAACTAGTGTGACCACTCATGGTCTTACAGGTACCTGTCTTGACGTCCCATAGTCTCATCGTATAATCTGCACTTCCCGATACGATGAACTCTGAATCACTGGATATAGCCACAGCATATACCTAACCTGTGTGACCACTCATGGTCTTACAGGTACCTGTCTTGACGTCCCATAGTCTCACCGTCTAATCATGACTTCCCGATACGATGAACTCTGTATCACTGGATATAGCCACAGCATATACCTAACTAGTGTGACCACTCATGGTCTTACAGGTACCTGTCTTGACGTCCCATAGTCTCACCGTATAATATGCACTTCCCGATACGATGAACTCTGAATCACTGGATATAGCCACAGATCATACAGAACTAGTGTGACCACTCATGGTCTTACAGGTACCTGTCTTGAAGTCCCATTCTCTCACCGTCTAATCATAACTTCCCGATACGATGAACTCTGAATCACTGGATATAGCCACATATCATACATGACTAGTGTGACCACTCATGGTCTTACAGGTACCTGTCTTGACGTCCCATAGTCTCACCGTCTAATCATGACTTCCCGATACGATGAACTCTGTATCACTGGATATAGCCACAGCATATACCTAACTAGTGTGACCACTCATGGTCTTACAGGTACCTGTCTTGAATTCCCATAGTCTCACCGTATAATCATGACTTCCCGATACGATGAACTCTGAATCACTGGATATAGCCACAGAGAATACATGACTAGTGTGACCACTCATGGTCTTACAGGTACCTGTCTTGACGTCCCATAGTCTCACCGTATAATCATGACTTCCCGATACGATGAACTCTGAATCACTGGATATAGCCACAGAGAATACATAATCTGTGTGACCACTCATGGTCTTACAGGTACCTGTCTTGACGTCCCATAGTCTCACCGTATAATCTGCACTTCCCGATACGATGAACTCTGAATCACTGGATATAGCCACAGCATATACATAACTAGTGTGACCACTCATGGTCTTACAGGTACCTGTCTTGACGTCCCATAGTCTCACCGTCTTATCTACACTTCCCGATACGATGAACTCTGAATCACTGGATATAGCCACAGCATATACCTAACCTGTGTGACCACTCATGGTCTTACAGGTACCTGTCTTGACGTCCCATAGTCTCACCGTATAATCATGACTTCCCGATACGATGAACTCTGAATCACTGGATATAGCCACAGAGAATACATAATCTGTGTGACCACTCATGGTCTTACAGGTACCTGTCTTGACGTCCCATAGTCTCACCGTATAATCATGACTTCCCGATACGATGAACTCTGAATCACTGGATATAGCCACATATCATACATGACTAGTGTGACCACTCATGGTCTTACAGGTACCTGTCTTGACGTCCCATAGTCTCATCGTATAATCTGCACTTCCCGATACGATGAACTCTGAATCACTGGATATAGCCACAGCATATACCTAACCTGTGTGACCACTCATGGTCTTACAGGTACCTGTCTTGACGTCCCATAGTCTCACCGTATAATCATGACTTCCCGATACGATGAACTCTGAATCACTGGATATAGCCACATATCATACATGACTAGTGTGACCACTCATGGTCTTACAGGTACCTGTCTTGACGTCCCATAGTCTCACCGTATAATCATGACTTCCCGATACGATGAACTCTGAATCACTGGATATAGCCACAGCATATACATAACTAGTGTGACCACTCATGGTCTTACAGGTACCTGTCTTGACGTCCCATAGTCTCACCGTATTATCTCTACTTCCCGATACGATGAACTCTGAATCACTGGATATAGCCACAGCATATACTTAACTAGTGTGACCACTCATGGTCTTACAGGTACCTGTCTTGACGTCCCATAGTCTCATCGTATAATCTGCACTTCCCGATACGATGAACTCTGAATCAATGGATATAGCCACAGCATATACTTAACTAGTGTGACCACTCATGGTCTTACAGGTACCTGTCTTGAAGTCCCATAGTCTCACCGTATAATCTGCACTTCCCGATACGATGAACTCTGAATCACTGGATATAGCCACAGCAGATACACAACTAGTGTGACCACTCATGGTCTTACAGGTACCTGTCTTGACGTCCCATAGTCTCACCGTATAATCTGCACTTCCCGATACGATGAACTCTGTATCACTGGATATAGCCACAGCAAATACATAATCTGTGTGACCACTCATGGTCTTACAGGTACCTGTCTTGACGTCCCATAGTCTCATCGTATAATCTGCACTTCCCGATACGATGAACTCTGAATCACTGGATATAGCCACAGCATATACCTAACCTGTGTGACCACTCATGGTCTTACAGGTACCTGTCTTGACGTCCCATAGTCTCACCGTCTAATCATGACTTCCCGATACGATGAACTCTGAATCACTGGATATAGCCACAGAGAATACATGACTAGTGTGACCACTCATGGTCTTACAGGTACCTGTCTTGACGTCCCATAGTCTCACCGTATAATCTGCACTTCCCGATACGATGAACTCTGAATCACTGGATATAGCCACAGCAGATACACAACTAGTGTGACCACTCATGGTCTTACAGGTACCTGTCTTGACGTCCCATAGTCTCACCGTATAATCTGCACTTCCCGATACGATGAACTCTGAATCACTGGATATAGCCACAGATCATACACAACTAGTGTGACCACTCATGGTCTTACAGGTACCTGTCTTGACGTCCCATAGTCTCACCGTCTAATCATGACTTCCCGATACGATGAACTCTGTATCACTGGATATAGCCACAGCATATACCTAACTAGTGTGACCACTCATGGTCTTACAGGTACCTGTCTTGAATTCCCATAGTCTCACCGTATAATCATGACTTCCCGATACGATGAACTCTGAATCACTGGATATAGCCACAGAGAATACATGACTAGTGTGACCACTCATGGTCTTACAGGTACCTGTCTTGACGTCCCATAGTCTCACCGTATAATCATGACTTCCCGATACGATGAACTCTGAATCACTGGATATGGCCACAGAGAATACATAATCTGTGTGACCACTCATGGTCTTACAGGTACCTGTCTTGACGTCCCATAGTCTCACCGTATAATCTGCACTTCCCGATACGATGAACTCTGAATCACTGGATATAGCCACAGCAGATACATAGTGTGTGTGACCACTCATGGTCTTACAGGTACCTGTCTTGACGTCCCATAGTCTCACCGTATAATCATGACTTCCCGATACGATGAACTCTGAATCACTGGATATAGCCACAGCAGATATATAACTAGTGTGACCACTCATGGTCTTACAGGTACCTGTCTTGACGTCCCATAGTCTCACCGTATAATCATGACTTCCCGATACGATGAACTCTGAATCACTGGATATAGCCACAGCAGATACACAACTAGTGTGACCACTCATGGTCTTACAGGTACCTGTCTTGACGTCCCATAGTCTCACCGTCTAATCATGACTTCCCGATACGATGAACTCTGAATCACTGGATATAGCCACTGCAAATACCTAACCTGTATGACCACTCCTGGTCTTACAGGTACCTGTCTTGACGTCCCATAGTCTTACCGTCTTATCGACACTTCCCGATACGATGAACTCTGAATCACTGGATATGGCCACAGAGAATACATAATCTGTGTGACCACTCATGGTCTTACAGGTACCTGTCTTGACGTCCCATAGTCTCACCTTCTTATCGACACTTCCCGATACGATGAACTCTGAATCACTGGATATGGCCACAGAGAATACATAATCTGTGTGACCACTCATGGTCTTACAGGTACCTGTCTTGACGTCCCATAGTCTCACCGTATAATCTGCACTTCCCGATACGATGAACTCTGAATCACTGGATATAGCCACAGCATATACATAACTAGTGTGACCACTCATGGTCTTACAGGTACCTGTCTTGACGTCCCATAGTCTCACCGTATAATCATGACTTCCCGATACGATGAACTCTGAATCACTGGATATAGCCACAGCATATACCTAACCTGTGTGACCACTCATGGTCTTACAGGTACCTGTCTTGACGTCCCATAGTCTCACCGTATAATCATGACTTCCCGATACGATGAACTCTGAATCACTGGATATAGCCACAGAGAATACATGACTAGTGTGACCACTCATGGTCTTACAGGTACCTGTCTTGACGTCCCATAGTCTCACCGTATAATCTGCACTTCCCGATACGATGAACTCTGAATCACTGGATATAGCCACTGAGAATACATAATCTGTGTGACCACTCATGGTCTTACAGGTACCTGTCTTGACGTCCCATAGTCTCACCGTCTAATCATGACTTCCCGATACGATGAACTCTGAATCACTGGATATAGCCACAGCATATACCTAACCTGTGTGACCACTCATGGTCTTACAGGTACCTGTCTTGACGTCCCATAGTCTCATCGTATAATCTGCACTTCCCGATACGATGAACTCTGAATCACTGGATATATCCACAGATAATACACAACTAGTGTGACCACTCATGGTCTTACAGGTACCTGTCTTGACGTCCCATAGTCTCATCGTATAATCTGCACTTCCCGATACGATGAACTCTGAATCACTGGATATATCCACAGCATATACCTAACCTGTGTGACCACTCATGGTCTTACAGGTACCTGTCTTGACGTCCCATAGTCTCATCGTATAATCTGCACTTCCCGATACGATGAACTCTGTATCACTGGATATAGCCACAGAGAATACATAATCTGTGTGACCACTCATGGTCTTACAGGTACCTGTCTTGACGTCCCATAGTCTCACCGTATAATCTGCACTTCCCGATACGATGAACTCTGAATCACTGGATATAGCCACAGAGAATACATAATCTGTGTGACCACTCATGGTCTTACAGGTACCTGTCTTGACGTCCCATAGTCTCACCTTCTTATCGACACTTCCCGATACGATGAACTCTGAATCACTGGATATGGCCACAGAGAATACATAATCTGTGTGACCACTCATGGTCTTACAGGTACCTGTCTTGACGTCCCATAGTCTCACCGTATAATCTGCACTTCCCGATACGATGAACTCTGAATCACTGCATATAGCCAAAGAATATACATAACTAGTGTGACCACTCATGGTCTTACAGGTACCTGTCTTGACGTCCCATAGTCTCACCGTCTAATCATGACTTCCCGATACGATGAACTCTGAATCACTGGATATGGCCACAGAGAATACATAATCTGTGTGACCACTCATGGTCTTACAGGTACCTGTCTTGACGTCCCATAGTCTCACCGTATAATCTGCACTTCCCGATACGATGAACTCTGAATCACTGGATATAGCCACAGCATATACATAACTAGTGTGACCACTCATGGTCTTACAGGTACCTGTCTTGACGTCCCATAGTCTCACCGTATAATCTGCACTTCCCGATACGATGAACTCTGAATCACTGGATATAGCCACTGCAAATACCTAACCTGTATGACCACTCCTGGTCTTACAGGTACCTGTCTTGACGTCCCATAGTCTTACCGTCTTATCGACACTTCCCGATACGATGAACTCTGAATCACTGGATATAGCCACAGAGAATACATAATCTGTGTGACCACTCATGGTCTTACAGGTACCTGTCTTGACGTCCCATAGTCTCACCTTCTTATCGACACTTCCCGATACGATGAACTCTGAATCACTGGATATAGCCACAGAGAATACATAATCTGTGTGACCACTCATGGTCTTACAGGTACCTGTCTTGACGTCCCATAGTCTCACCGTATAATCTGCACTTCCCGATACGATGAACTCTGTATCACTGGATATAGCCACAGCAAATACCTAACCTGTGTGACCACTCATGGTCTTACAGGTACCTGTCTTGACGTCCCATAGTCTCACCGTATAATCTGCACTTCCCGATACGATGAACTCTGAATCACTGGATATAGCCACAGCAAATACCTAACCTGTGTGACCACTCATGGTCTTACAGGTACCTGTCTTGACGTCCCATAGTCTCACCGTATAATCTGCACTTCCCGATACGATGAACTCTGTATCACTGGATATAGCCACAGCAAATACCTAACCTGTATGACCACTCCTGGTCTTACAGGTACCTGTCTTGACGTCCCATAGTCTCACCGTATAATCTGCACTTCCCGATACGATGAACTCTGAATCACTGGATATAGCCACAGAGAATACATAATCTGTGTGACCACTCATGGTCTTACAGGTACCTGTCTTGACGTCCCATAGTCTCACCTTCTTATCGACACTTCCCGATACGATGAACTCTGAATCACTGGATATAGCCACAGCAGATACACAACTAGTGTGACCACTCATGGTCTTACAGGTACCTGTCTTGACGTCCCATAGTCTCACCGTCTTATCTGCACTTCCCGATACGATGAACTCTGTATCACTGGATATAGCCACAGAGAATACATAATCTGTGTGACCACTCATGGTCTTACAGGTACCTGTCTTGACGTCCCATAGTCTCACCGTATAATCTGCACTTCCCGATACGATGAACTCTGAATCACTGGATATGGCCACAGAGAATACATAATCTGTGTGACCACTCATGGTCTTACAGGTACCTGTCTTGACGTCCCATAGTCTCACCGTCTTATCTGCACTTCCCGATACGATGAACTCTGTATCACTGGATATAGCCACAGCATATACATAACTAGTGTGACCACTCATGGTCTTACAGGTACCTGTCTTGACGTCCCATAGTCTCACCGTCTAATCATGACTTCCCGATACGATGAACTCTGAATCACTGGATATGGCCACAGAGAATACATAATCTGTGTGACCACTCATGGTCTTACAGGTACCTGTCTTGACGTCCCATAGTCTCACCGTATAATCTGCACTTCCCGATACGATGAACTCTGAATCACTGGATATAGCCACAGAGAATACATAATCTGTGTGACCACTCATGGTCTTACAGGTACCTGTCTTGACGTCCCATAGTCTCACCTTCTTATCGACACTTCCCGATACGATGAACTCTGAATCACTGGATATAGCCACAGCAGATACACAACTAGTGTGACCACTCATGGTCTTACAGGTACCTGTCTTGACGTCCCATAGTCTCACCGTCTTATCTGCACTTCCCGATACGATGAACTCTGAATCACTGGATATAGCCACAGAGAATACATAATCTGTGTGACCACTCATGGTCTTACAGGTACCTGTCTTGACGTCCCATAGTCTCACCGTATAATCTGCACTTCCCGATACGATGAACTCTGAATCACTGGATATGGCCACAGAGAATACATAATCTGTGTGACCACTCATGGTCTTACAGGTACCTGTCTTGACGTCCCATAGTCTCACCGTCTAATCTGCACTTCCCGATACGATGAACTCTGAATCACTGGATATAGCCACAGAGAATACATAATCTGTGTGACCACTCATGGTCTTACAGGTACCTGTCTTGACGTCCCATAGTCTCACCGTATAATCATGACTTCCCGATACGATGAACTCTGAATCACTGGATATGGCCACAGAGAATACATAATCTGTGTGACCACTCATGGTCTTACAGGTACCTGTCTTGACGTCCCATAGTCTCACCGTATAATCTGCACTTCCCGATACGATGAACTCTGAATCACTGGATATGGCCACAGAGAATACATAATCTGTGTGACCACTCATGGTCTTACAGGTACCTGTCTTGACGTCCCATAGTCTCACCTTCTTATCGACACTTCCCGATACGATGAACTCTGAATCACTGGATATAGCCACAGCATATACCTAACCTGTGTGACCACTCATGGTCTTACAGGTACCTGTCTTGACGTCCCATAGTCTCATCGTATAATCTGCACTTCCCGATACGATGAACTCTGAATCACTGGATATAGCCACAGATCATACATAACTAGTGTGACCACTCATGGTCTTACAGGTACCTGTCTTGACGTCCCATAGTCTCACCGTATAATCTGCACTTCCCGATACGATGAACTCTGAATCACTGGATATGGCCACAGAGAATACATAATCTGTGTGACCACTCAAGGTCTTACAGGTACCTGTCTTGACGTCCCATAGTCTCACCGTATAATCTGCACTTCCCGATACGATGAACTCTGTATCACTGGATATAGCCACAGAGAATACATAATCTGTGTGACCACTCATGGTCTTACAGGTACCTGTCTTGACGTCCCATAGTCTCACCGTATAATCATGACTTCCCGATACGATGAACTCTGAATCACTGGATATGGCCACAGAGAATACATAATCTGTGTGACCACTCATGGTCTTACAGGTACCTGTCTTGACGTCCCATAGTCTCACCTTCTTATCGACACTTCCCGATACGATGAACTCTGAATCACTGGATATAGCCACAGCAGATACACAACTAGTGTGACCACTCATGGTCTTACAGGTACCTGTCTTGACGTCCCATAGTCTCACCGTCTAATCATGACTTCCCGATACGATGAACTCTAAATCACTGGATATAGCCACAGAGAATACATAATCTGTGTGACCACTCATGGTCTTACAGGTACCTGTCTTGACGTCCCATAGTCTCACCGTCTTATCTGCACTTCCCGATACGATGAACTCTGAATCACTGGATATGGCCACAGAGAATACATAATCTGTGTGACCACTCATGGTCTTACAGGTACCTGTCTTGACGTCCCATAGTCTCACCGTCTTATCTGCACTTCCCGATACGATGAACTCTGAATCACTGGATATAGCCACAGAGAATACATAATCTGTGTGACCACTCATGGTCTTACAGGTACCTGTCTTGACGTCCCATAGTCTCACCTTCTTATCGACACTTCCCGATACGATGAACTCTGAATCACTGGATATGGCCACAGAGAATACATAATCTGTGTGACCACTCATGGTCTTACAGGTACCTGTCTTGACGTCCCATAGTCTCATCGTATAATCTGCACTTCCCGATACGATGAACTCTGAATCACTGGATATAGCCACAGCATATACATAACTAGTGTGACCACTCATGGTCTTACAGGTACCTGTCTTGACGTCCCATAGTCTCACCGTCTAATCATGACTTCCCGATACGATGAACTCTGAATCACTGGATATGGCCACAGAGAATACATAATCTGTGTGACCACTCATGGTCTTACAGGTACCTGTCTTGACGTCCCATAGTCTCACCGTATAATCTGCACTTCCCGATACGATGAACTCTGAATCACTGGATATGGCCACAGAGAATACATAATCTGTGTGACCACTCATGGTCTTACAGGTACCTGTCTTGACGTCCCATAGTCTCACCGTCTTATCTGCACTTCCCGATACGATGAACTCTGAATCACTGGATATAGCCACAGCAAATACCTAACCTGTGTGACCACTCATGGTCTTACAGGTACCTGTCTTGACGTCCCATAGTCTCACCGTATAATCTGCACTTCCCGATACGATGAACTCTGAATCACTGGATATAGCCACAGAGAATACATAATCTGTGTGACCACTCATGGTCTTACAGGTACCTGTCTTGACGTCCCATAGTCTCACCGTATAATCTGCACTTCCCGATACGATGAACTCTGAATCACTGGATATGGCCACAGAGAATACATAATCTGTGTGACCACTCATGGTCTTACAGGTACCTGTCTTGACGTCCCATAGTCTCACCGTATAATCTGCACTTCCCGATACGATGAACTCTGTATCACTGGATATAGCCACAGCAAATACCTAACCTGTGTGACCACTCATGGTCTTACAGGTACCTGTCTTGACGTCCCATAGTCTCACCTTCTTATCGACATTTCCCGATACGATGAACTCTGAATCACTGGATATAGCCACAGCAGATACACAACTAGTGTGACCACTCATGGTCTTACAGGTACCTGTCTTGACGTCCCATAGTCTCATCGTATAATCTGCACTTCCCGATACGATGAACTCTGAATCACTGGATATAGCCACAGAGAATACCTAACCTGTGTGACCACTCATGGTCTTACAGGTACCTGTCTTGACGTCCCATAGTCTCATCGTATAATCTGCACTTCCCGATACGATGAACTCTGAATCACTGGATATATCCACAGCATATACCTAACCTGTGTGACCACTCATGGTCTTACAGGTACCTGTCTTGACGTCCCATAGTCTCACCGTCTAATCTGCACTTCCCGATACGATGAACTCTGAATCACTGGATATAGCCACAGATAATACACAACTAGTGTGACCACTCATGGTCTTACAGGTACCTGTCTTGACGTCCCATAGTCTCACCTTCTTATCGACACTTCCCGATACGATGAACTCTGAATCACTGGATATGGCCACAGAGAATACATAATCTGTGTGACCACTCATGGTCTTACAGGTACCTGTCTTGACGTCCCATAGTCTCACCGTATAATCTGCACTTCCCGATACGATGAACTCTGAATCACTGGATATAGCCACAGCATATACATAACTAGTGTGACCACTCATGGTCTTACAGGTACCTGTCTTGACGTCCCATAGTCTCACCGTCTTATCTGCACTTCCCGATACGATGAACTCTGAATCACTGGATATAGCCACAGAGAATACATAATCTGTGTGACCACTCATGGTCTTACAGGTACCTGTCTTGACGTCCCATAGTCTCACCGTATAATTTAAACTTCCCGATACGATGAACTCTGAATCACTGGATATGGCCACAGAGAATACATAATCTGTGTGACCACTCATGGTCTTACAGGTACCTGTCTTGACGTCCCATAGTCTCACCGTATAATCATGACTTCCCGATACGATGAACTCTGAATCACTGGATATAGCCACAGCATATACCTAACCTGTGTGACCACTCATGGTCTTACAGGTACCTGTCTTGACGTCCCATAGTCTCACCGTATAATTTAAACTTCCCGATACGATGAACTCTGAATCACTGGATATGGCCACAGAGAATACCTAACCTGTGTGACCACTCATGGTCTTACAGGTACCTGTCTTGACGTCCCATAGTCTCACCGTCTAATCATGACTTCCCGATACGATGAACTCTGAATCACTGGATATAGCCACAGAGAATACATAATCTGTGTGACCACTCATGGTCTTACAGGTACCTGTCTTGACGTCCCATAGTCTCACCTTCTTATCGACATTTCCCGATACGATGAACTCTGAATCACTGGATATAGCCACAGCAGATACACAACTAGTGTGACCACTCATGGTCTTACAGGTACCTGTCTTGACGTCCCATAGTCTCACCGTCTAATCATGACTTCCCGATACGATGAACTCTGAATCACTGGATATAGCCACAGAGAATACCTAACCTGTGTGACCACTCATGGTCTTACAGGTACCTGTCTTGACGTCCCATAGTCTCACCTTCTTATCGACATTTCCCGATACGATGAACTCTGAATCACTGGATATAGCCACAGCAGATACACAACTAGTGTGACCACTCATGGTCTTACAGGTACCTGTCTTGACGTCCCATAGTCTCATCGTATAATCTGCACTTCCCGATACGATGAACTCTGAATCACTGGATATAGCCACAGCAGATACACAACTAGTGTGACCACTCATGGTCTTACAGGTACCTGTCTTGACGTCCCATAGTCTCACCGTCTAATCTGCACTTCCCGATACGATGAACTCTGAATCACTGGATATAGCCACAGCAGATATATAACTAGTGTGACCACTCATGGTCTTACAGGTACCTGTCTTGACGTCCCATAGTCTCACCGTCTAATCATAACTTCCCGATACGATGAACTCTGAATCACTGGATATAGCCACAGCATATACATAACTAGTGTGACCACTCATGGTCTTACAGGTACCTGTCTTGACGTCCCATAGTCTCACCGTCTAATCATGACTTCCCGATACGATGAACTCTGAATCACTGGATATAGCCACAGCAAATACCTAAACTGTGTGACCACTCATGGTCTTACAGGTACCTGTCTTGACGTCCCATAGTCTCACCGTATAATCTGCACTTCCCGATACGATGAACTCTGTATCACTGGATATAGCCACAGCAGATACACAACTAGTGTGACCACTCATGGTCTTACAGGTACCTGTCTTGACGTCCCATAGTCTCACCGTATAATCTGCACTTCCCGATACGATGAACTCTGAATCACTGGATATAGCCACAGCATATACATAACTAGTGTGACCACTCATGGTCTTACAGGTACCTGTCTTGACGTCCCATAGTCTCACCGTCTAATCATGACTTCCCGATACGATGAACTCTGAATCACTGGATATAGCCACAGAGAATACATAATCTGTGTGACCACTCATGGTCTTACAGGTACCTGTCTTGACGTCCCATAGTCTCACCGTATAATCATGACTTCCCGATACGATGAACTCTGAATCACTGGATATAGCCACAGCATATACCTAACCTGTGTGACCACTCATGGTCTTACAGGTACCTGTCTTGACGTCCCATAGTCTCACCGTCTTATCTGCACTTCCCGATACGATGAACTCTGAATCACTGGATATGGCCACAGATCATACATAACTAGTGTGACCACTCATGGTCTTACAGGTACCTGTCTTGACGTCCCATAGTCTCACCGTATAATCTGCACTTCCCGATACGATGAACTCTGAATCACTGGATATAGCCACAGCATATACATAACTAGTGTGACCACTCATGGTCTTACAGGTACCTGTCTTGACGTCCCATAGTCTCACCGTATAATCTGCACTTCCCGATACGATGAACTCTGAATCACTGGATATAGCCACAGAGAATACATAATCTGTGTGACCACTCATGGTCTTACAGGTACCTGTCTTGACGTCCCATAGTCTCACCTTCTTATCGACACTTCCCGATACGATGAACTCTGAATCACTGGATATAGCCACAGCATATACCTAACCTGTGTGACCACTCATGGTCTTACAGGTACCTGTCTTGACGTCCCATAGTCTCACCGTCTTATCTGCACTTCCCGATACGATGAACTCTGAATCACTGGATATGGCCACAGAGAATACATAATCTGTGTGACCACTCATGGTCTTACAGGTACCTGTCTTGACGTCCCATAGTCTCACCGTATAATCTGCACTTCCCGATACGATGAACTCTGTATCACTGGATATAGCCACAGCATATACATAATCTGTGTGACCACTCATGGTCTTACAGGTACCTGTCTTGACGTCCCATAGTCTCACCGTATAATCTGCACTTCCCGATACGATGAACTCTGAATCACTGGATATGGCCACAGAGAATACATAATCTGTGTGACCACTCATGGTCTTACAGGTACCTGTCTTGACGTCCCATAGTCTCACCTTCTTATCGACACTTCCCGATACGATGAACTCTGAATCACTGGATATAGCCACAGCATATACCTAACCTGTGTGACCACTCATGGTCTTACAGGTACCTGTCTTGACGTCCCATAGTCTCATCGTATAATCTGCACTTCCCGATACGATGAACTCTGAATCACTGGATATAGCCACAGCATATACATAACTAGTGTGACCACTCATGGTCTTACAGGTACCTGTCTTGACGTCCCATAGTCTCACCTTCTTATCGACACTTCCCGATACGATGAACTCTGAATCACTGGATATAGCCACAGAGAATACATAATCTGTGTGACCACTCATGGTCTTACAGGTACCTGTCTTGACGTCCCATAGTCTCACCGTCTTATCTCAACTTCCCGATACGATGAACTCTGAATCACTGGATATAGCCACAGCAGATACACAACTAGTGTGACCACTCATGGTCTTACAGGTACCTGTCTTGACGTCCCATAGTCTCACCGTCTAATCATAACTTCCCGATACGATGAACTCTGAATCACTGGATATGGCCACAGAGAATACATAATCTGTGTGACCACTCATGGTCTTACAGGTACCTGTCTTGACGTCCCATAGTCTCACCGTCTTATCTCAACTTCCCGATACGATGAACTCTGAATCACTGGATATGGCCACAGAGAATACATAATCTGTGTGACCACTCATGGTCTTACAGGTACCTGTCTTGACGTCCCATAGTCTCACCGTCTTATCTGCACTTCCCGATACGATGAACTCTGAATCACTGGATATAGCCACAGCAAATACCTAACCTGTGTGACCACTCATGGTCTTACAGGTACCTGTCTTGACGTCCCATAGTCTCACCTTCTTATCGACACTTCCCGATACGATGAACTCTGAATCACTGGATATAGCCACAGCAGATACACAACTAGTGTGACCACTCATGGTCTTACAGGTACCTGTCTTGACGTCCCATAGTCTCACCGTCTAATCATGACTTCCCGATACGATGAACTCTAAATCACTGGATATAGCCACAGAGAATACATAATCTGTGTGACCACTCATGGTCTTACAGGTACCTGTCTTGACGTCCCATAGTCTCACCGTCTTATCTGCACTTCCCGATACGATGAACTCTGAATCACTGGATATGGCCACAGAGAATACATAATCTGTGTGACCACTCATGGTCTTACAGGTACCTGTCTTGACGTCCCATAGTCTCACCGTCTTATCTGCACTTCCCGATACGATGAACTCTGAATCACTGGATATAGCCACAGAGAATACATAATCTGTGTGACCACTCATGGTCTTACAGGTACCTGTCTTGACGTCCCATAGTCTCACCGTATAATCTGCACTTCCCGATACGATGAACTCTGAATCACTGGATATAGCCACAGCATATACATAACTAGTGTGACCACTCATGGTCTTACAGGTACCTGTCTTGACGTCCCATAGTCTCACCGTCTTATCTGCACTTCCCGATACGATGAACTCTGAATCACTGGATATGGCCACAGAGAATACATAACTAGTGTGACCACTCATGGTCTTACAGGTACCTGTCTTGACGTCCCATAGTCTCACCGTATAATCTGCACTTCCCGATACGATGAACTCTGAATCACTGGATATAGCCACAGCATATACATAACTAGTGTGACCACTCATGGTCTTACAGGTACCTGTCTTGACGTCCCATAGTCTCACCGTATAATCATGACTTCCCGATACGATGAACTCTGAATCACTGGATATAGCCACAGCATATACCTAACCTGTGTGACCACTCATGGTCTTACAGGTACCTGTCTTGACGTCCCATAGTCTCACCGTCTAATCATAACTTCCCGATACGATGAACTCTGAATCACTGGATATGGCCACGGAGAATACATAATCTGTGTGACCACTCATGGTCTTACAGGTACCTGTCTTGACGTCCCATAGTCTCACCGTATAATCTGCACTTCCCGATACGATGAACTCTGAATCACTGGATATAGCCACAGCATATACCTAACCTGTGTGACCACTCATGGTCTTACAGGTACCTGTCTTGACGTCCCATAGTCTCACCGTATAATCATGACTTCCCGATACGATGAACTCTGAATCACTGGATATGGCCACAGAGAATACATAATCTGTGTGACCACTCATGGTCTTACAGGTACCTGTCTTGACGTCCCATAGTCTCACCGTATAATCATGACTTCCCGATACGATGAACTCTGAATCACTGGATATAGCCACAGAGAATACATAATCTGTGTGACCACTCATGGTCTTACAGGTACCTGTCTTGACGTCCCATAGTCTCACCGTCTTATCTCAACTTCCCGATACGATGAACTCTGAATCACTGGATATAGCCACAGATAATACATAATCTGTGTGACCACTCATGGTCTTACAGGTACCTGTCTTGACGTCCCATAGTCTCACCGTATAATCATAACTTCCCGATACGATGAACTCTGAATCACTGGATATGGCCACAGAGAATACATAATCTGTGTGACCACTCATGGTCTTACAGGTACCTGTCTTGACGTCCCATAGTCTCACCGTCTTATCTCAACTTCCCGATACGATGAACTCTGAATCACTGGATATGGCCACAGAGAATACATAATCTGTGTGACCACTCATGGTCTTACAGGTACCTGTCTTGACGTCCCATAGTCTCACCGTATAATCTGCACTTCCCGATACGATGAACTCTGAATCACTGGATATAGCCACAGAGAATACATAATCTGTGTGACCACTCATGGTCTTACAGGTACCTGTCTTGACGTCCCATAGTCTCACCGTATAATCTGCACTTCCCGATACGATGAACTCTGAATCACTGGATATAGCCACAGCATATACATAACTAGTGTGACCACTCATGGTCTTACAGGTACCTGTCTTGACGTCCCATAGTCTCACCGTCTAATCTGCACTTCCCGATACGATGAACTCTGAATCACTGGATATGGCCACAGAGAATACATAATCTGTGTGACCACTCATGGTCTTACAGGTACCTGTCTTGACGTCCCATAGTCTCACCGTATAATCTGCACTTCCCGATACGATGAACTCTGAATCACTGGATATAGCCACAGCATATACATAACTAGTGTGACCACTCATGGTCTTACAGGTACCTGTCTTGACGTCCCATAGTCTCACCGTCTTATCTGCACTTCCCGATACGATGAACTCTGAATCACTGGATATGGCCACAGAGAATACATAACTAGTGTGACCACTCATGGTCTTACAGGTACCTGTCTTGACGTCCCATAGTCTCACCGTATAATCTGCACTTCCCGATACGATGAACTCTGAATCACTGGATATAGCCACAGCATATACATAACTAGTGTGACCACTCATGGTCTTACAGGTACCTGTCTTGACGTCCCATAGTCTCACCGTATAATCTGCACTTCCCGATACGATGAACTCTGAATCACTGGATATAGCCACAGATCATACATGACTAGTGTGACCACTCATGGTCTTACAGGTACCTGTCTTGACGTCCCATAGTCTCACCGTATAATCTGCACTTCCCGATACGATGAACTCTGAATCACTGGATATAGCCACAGCATATACATAACTAGTGTGACCACTCATGGTCTTACAGGTACCTGTCTTGACGTCCCATAGTCTCACCGTCTAATCTGCACTTCCCGATACGATGAACTCTGAATCACTGGATATGGCCACAGAGAATACATAATCTGTGTGACCACTCATGGTCTTACAGGTACCTGTCTTGACGTCCCATAGTCTCACCGTATAATCTGCACTTCCCGATACGATGAACTCTGAATCACTGGATATAGCCACAGAGAATACATAATCTGTGTGACCACTCATGGTCTTACAGGTACCTGTCTTGACGTCCCATAGTCTCACCGTCTAATCATGACTTTCCGATACGATGAACTCTGAATCACTGGATATGGCCACGGAGAATACATAATCTGTGTGACCACTCATGGTCTTACAGGTACCTGTCTTGACGTCCCATAGTCTCATCGTATAATCTGCACTTCCCGATACGATGAACTATAAATCACTGGATATGGCCACAGAGAATACATAATCTGTGTGACCACTCATGGTCTTACAGGTACCTGTCTTGACGTCCCATAGTCTCACCGTATAATCTGCACTTCCCGATACGATGAACTCTGAATCACTGGATATAGCCACAGCATATACATAACTAGTGTGACCACTCATGGTCTTACAGGTACCTGTCTTGACGTCCCATAGTCTCACCGTCTAATCATGACTTCCCGATACGATGAACTCTGAATCACTGGATATAGCCACAGAGAATACATAATCTGTGTGACCACTCATGGTCTTACAGGTACCTGTCTTGACGTCCCATAGTCTCACCGTCTAATCTGCACTTCCCGATACGATGAACTCTGAATCACTGGATATATCCACAGCATATACCTAACCTGTGTGACCACTCATGGTCTTACAGGTACCTGTCTTGACGTCCCATAGTCTCACCGTATAATTTAAACATTCCGATACGATGAACTCTGAATCACTGGATATAGCCACAGCAGATACACAACTAGTGTGACCACTCATGGTCTTACAGGTACCTGTCTTGACGTCCCATAGTCTCACCGTATAATCTGCACTTCCCGATACGATGAACTCTGAATCACTGCATATAGCCACAGCATATACCTAACCTGTGTGACCACTCATGGTCTTACAGGTACCTGTCTTGACGTCCCATAGTCTCACCGTCTTATCTACACTTCCCGATACGATGAACTCTGAATCACTGGATATAGCCACAGATCATACATGACTAGTGTGACCACTCATGTCTTACAGGTACCTGTCTTGACGTCCCATAGTCTCACCGTATAATCATGACTTCCCGATACGATGAACTCTGAATCACTGGATATAGCCACAGATAATACATAATCTGTGTGACCACTCATGGTCTTACAGGTACCTGTCTTGACGTCCCATAGTCTCACCGTATAATAATGACTTCCCGATACGATGAACTCTGAATCACTGGATATAGCCACAGCATATACCTAACCTGTGTGACCACTCATGGTCTTACAGGTACCTGTCTTGACGTCCCATAGTCTCACCTTCTTATCGACACTTCCCGATACGATGAACTCTGAATCACTGGATATAGCCACAGAGAATACATAATCTGTGTGACCACTCATGGTCTTACAGGTACCTGTCTTGACGTCCCATAGTCTCACCGTATAATCTGCACTTCCCGATACGATGAACTCTGTATCACTGGATATAGCCACAGAGAATACATAATCTGTGTGACCACTCATGGTCTTACAGGTACCTGTCTTGACGTCCCATAGTCTCACCGTATAATCATGACTTCCCGATACGATGAACTCTGAATCACTGGATATAGCCACAGAGAATACATAATCTGTGTGACCACTCATGGTCTTACAGGTACCTGTCTTGACGTCCCATAGTCTCACCGTATAATCATGACTTCCCGATACGATGAACTCTGAATCACTGGATATAGCCACAGCAGATACATAACTAGTGTGACCACTCATGGTCTTACAGGTACCTGTCTTGACGTCCCATAGTCTCACCGTCTAATCATGACTTCCCGATACGATGAACTCTGAATCACTGGATATGGCCACAGAGAATACATAATCTGTGTGACCACTCATGGTCTTACAGGTACCTGTCTTGACGTCCCATAGTCTCACCGTCTAATCTGCACTTCCCGATACGATGAACTCTGAATCACTGGATATAGCCACAGCATATACATAACTAGTGTGACCACTCATGGTCTTACAGGTACCTGTCTTGACGTCCCATAGTCTCACCGTCTAATCATGACTTCCCGATACGATGAACTCTGAATCACTGGATATAGCCACAGAGAATACATAATCTGTGTGACCACTCATGGTCTTACAGGTACCTGTCTTGACGTCCCATAGTCTCACCGTATAATCTGCACTTCCCGATACGATGAACTCTGAATCACTGGATATAGCCACAGAGAATACATAATCTGTGTGACCACTCATGGTCTTACAGGTACCTGTCTTGACGTCCCATAGTCTCACCGTCTAATCTGCACTTCCCGATACGATGAACTCTGAATCACTGGATATGGCCACAGAGAATACATAATCTGTGTGACCACTCATGGTCTTACAGGTACCTGTCTTGACGTCCCATAGTCTCACCGTATAATCTGCACTTCCCGATACGATGAACTCTGAATCACTGGATATAGCCACAGCATATACATAACTAGTGTGACCACTCATGGTCTTACAGGTACCTGTCTTGACGTCCCATAGTCTCACCTTCTTATCGACACTTCCCGATACGATGAACTCTGAATCACTGGATATAGCCACAGAGAATACATAATCTGTGTGACCACTCATGGTCTTACAGGTACCTGTCTTGACGTCCCATAGTCTCACCGTATAATCATGACTTCCCGATACGATGAACTCTGAATCACTGGATATAGCCACAGAGAATACATAATCTGTGTGACCACTCATGGTCTTACAGGTACCTGTCTTGACGTCCCATAGTCTCACCGTATAATCATGACTTCCCGATACGATGAACTCTGAATCACTGGATATAGCCACAGCATATACCTAACCTGTGTGACCACTCATGGTCTTACAGGTACCTGTCTTGACGTCCCATAGTCTCACCGTCTAATCATAACTTCCCGATACGATGAACTCTGAATCACTGGATATAGCCACAGAGAATACATAATCTGTGTGACCACTCATGGTCTTACAGGTACCTGTCTTGACGTCCCATAGTCTCACCGTCTAATCATGACTTCCCGATACGATGAACTCTGAATCACTGGATATGGCCACGGAGAATACATAATCTGTGTGACCACTCATGGTCTTACAGGTACCTGTCTTGACGTCCCATAGTCTCATCGTATAATCTGCACTTCCCGATACGATGAACTATAAATCACTGGATATGGCCACAGAGAATACATAATCTGTGTGACCACTCATGGTCTTACAGGTACCTGTCTTGACGTCCCATAGTCTCACCGTATAATCTGCACTTCCCGATACGATGAACTCTGAATCACTGGATATAGCCACAGCATATACATAACTAGTGTGACCACTCATGGTCTTACAGGTACCTGTCTTGACGTCCCATAGTCTCACCGTCTAATCATGACTTCCCGATACGATGAACTCTGAATCACTGGATATAGCCACAGAGAATACATAATCTGTGTGACCACTCATGGTCTTACAGGTACCTGTCTTGACGTCCCATAGTCTCACCGTATAATCTGCACTTCCCGATACGATGAACTCTGTATCACTGGATATAGCCACAGCAAATACCTAACCTGTGTGACCACTCATGGTCTTACAGGTACCTGTCTTGACGTCCCATAGTCTCACCTTCTTATCGACACTTCCCGATACGATGAACTCTGAATCACTGGATATAGCCACAGCAGATACACAACTAGTGTGACCACTCATGGTCTTACAGGTACCTGTCTTGACGTCCCATAGTCTCACCGTCTTATCTGCACTTCCCGATACGATGAACTCTGAATCACTGGATATAGCCACAGAGAATACATAATCTGTGTGACCACTCATGGTCTTACAGGTACCTGTCTTGACGTCCCATAGTCTCACCGTCTAATCATGACTTCCCGATACGATGAACTCTGAATCACTGGATATGGCCACGGAGAATACATAATCTGTGTGACCACTCATGGTCTTACAGGTACCTGTCTTGACGTCCCATAGTCTCATCGTATAATCTGCACTTCCCGATACGATGAACTATAAATCACTGGATATGGCCACAGAGAATACATAATCTGTGTGACCACTCATGGTCTTACAGGTACCTGTCTTGACGTCCCATAGTCTCACCGTATAATCTGCACTTCCCGATACGATGAACTCTGAATCACTGCATATAGCCACAGCATATACCTAACCTGTGTGACCACTCATGGTCTTACAGGTACCTGTCTTGACGTCCCATAGTCTCACCGTCTTATCTACACTTCCCGATACGATGAACTCTGAATCACTGGATATAGCCACAGATCATACATGACTAGTGTGACCACTCATGGTCTTACAGGTACCTGTCTTGACGTCCCATAGTCTCACCGTATAATCATGACTTCCCGATACGATGAACTCTGAATCACTGGATATAGCCACAGATAATACATAATCTGTGTGACCACTCATGGTCTTACAGGTACCTGTCTTGACGTCCCATAGTCTCACCGTATAATAATGACTTCCCGATACGATGAACTCTGAATCACTGGATATAGCCACAGCATATACCTAACCTGTGTGACCACTCATGGTCTTACAGGTACCTGTCTTGACGTCCCATAGTCTCACCTTCTTATCGACACTTCCCGATACGATGAACTCTGAATCACTGGATATAGCCACAGAGAATACATAATCTGTGTGACCACTCATGGTCTTACAGGTACCTGTCTTGACGTCCCATAGTCTCACCGTATAATCTGCACTTCCCGATACGATGAACTCTGAATCACTGGATATAGCCACAGATCATACACAACTAGTGTGACCACTCATGGTCTTACAGGTACCTGTCTTGACGTCCCATAGTCTCACCGTATAATCATGACTTCCCGATACGATGAACTCTGAATCACTGGATATAGCCACAGATCATACATGACTAGTGTGACCACTCATGGTCTTACAGGTACCTGTCTTGACGTCCCATAGTCTCACCGTATAATCATAACTTCCCGATACGATGAACTCTGAATCACTGGATATAGCCACAGCAGATACATAACTAGTGTGACCACTCATGGTCTTACAGGTACCTGTCTTGACGTCCCATAGTCTCACCGTCTAATCATGACTTCCCGATACGATGAACTCTGAATCACTGGATATGGCCACAGAGAATACATAATCTGTGTGACCACTCATGGTCTTACAGGTACCTGTCTTGACGTCCCATAGTCTCACCGTCTAATCTGCACTTCCCGATACGATGAACTCTGAATCACTGGATATATCCACAGATAATACACAACTAGTGTGACCACTCATGGTCTTACAGGTACCTGTCTTGACGTCCCATAGTCTCACCGTATAATTTAAACATTCCGATACGATGAACTCTGAATCACTGCATATAGCCACAGCATATACCTAACCTGTGTGACCACTCATGGTCTTACAGGTACCTGTCTTGACGTCCCATAGTCTCACCGTATAATCATGACTTCCCGATACGATGAACTCTGAATCACTGGATATAGCCACAGATCATACACAACTAGTGTGACCACTCATGGTCTTACAGGTACCTGTCTTGACGTCCCATAGTCTCACCGTATAATCATGACTTCCCGATACGATGAACTCTGAATCACTGCATATAGCCACAGCATATACCTAACCTGTGTGACCACTCATGGTCTTACAGGTACCTGTCTTGACGTCCCATAGTCTCACCGTCTTATCTACACTTCCCGATACGATGAACTCTGAATCACTGGATATAGCCACAGATCATACATGACTAGTGTGACCACTCATGGTCTTACAGGTACCTGTCTTGACGTCCCATAGTCTCACCGTATAATCATGACTTCCCGATACGATGAACTCTGAATCACTGGATATAGCCACAGATAATACATAATCTGTGTGACCACTCATGGTCTTACAGGTACCTGTCTTGACGTCCCATAGTCTCACCGTATAATAATGACTTCCCGATACGATGAACTCTGAATCACTGGATATAGCCACAGCATATACCTAACCTGTGTGACCACTCATGGTCTTACAGGTACCTGTCTTGACGTCCCATAGTCTCACCTTCTTATCGACACTTCCCGATACGATGAACTCTGAATCACTGGATATAGCCACAGAGAATACATAATCTGTGTGACCACTCATGGTCTTACAGGTACCTGTCTTGACGTCCCATAGTCTCACCGTATAATCTGCACTTCCCGATACGATGAACTCTGAATCACTGGATATAGCCACAGATCATACACAACTAGTGTGACCACTCATGGTCTTACAGGTACCTGTCTTGACGTCCCATAGTCTCACCGTCTTATCTACACTTCCCGATACGATGAACTCTGAATCACTGGATATAGCCACAGATCATACATGACTAGTGTGACCACTCATGGTCTTACAGGTACCTGTCTTGACGTCCCATAGTCTCACCGTATAATCATGACTTCCCGATACGATGAACTCTGAATCACTGGATATAGCCACAGATAATACATGACTAGTGTGACCACTCATGGTCTTACAGGTACCTGTCTTGACGTCCCATAGTCTCACCGTCTTATCTACACTTCCCGATACGATGAACTCTGAATCACTGGATATAGCCACAGATCATACATGACTAGTGTGACCACTCATGGTCTTACAGGTACCTGTCTTGACGTCCCATAGTCTCACCGTATAATCATGACTTCCCGATACGATGAACTCTGAATCACTGGATATAGCCACAGATAATACATAATCTGTGTGACCACTCATGGTCTTACAGGTACCTGTCTTGACGTCCCATAGTCTCACCGTATAATAATGACTTCCCGATACGATGAACTCTGAATCACTGGATATAGCCACAGCATATACCTAACCTGTGTGACCACTCATGGTCTTACAGGTACCTGTCTTGACGTCCCATAGTCTCACCTTCTTATCGACACTTCCCGATACGATGAACTCTGAATCACTGGATATAGCCACAGAGAATACATAATCTGTGTGACCACTCATGGTCTTACAGGTACCTGTCTTGACGTCCCATAGTCTCACCGTATAATCTGCACTTCCCGATACGATGAACTCTGAATCACTGGATATAGCCACAGATCATACACAACTAGTGTGACCACTCATGGTCTTACAGGTACCTGTCTTGACGTCCCATAGTCTCACCGTATAATCATGACTTCCCGATACGATGAACTCTGAATCACTGGATATAGCCACAGATAATACATAATCTGTGTGACCACTCATGGTCTTACAGGTACCTGTCTTGACGTCCCATAGTCTCACCGTATAATAATGACTTCCCGATACGATGAACTCTGAATCACTGGATATAGCCACAGCATATACCTAACCTGTGTGACCACTCATGGTCTTACAGGTACCTGTCTTGACGTCCCATAGTCTCACCTTCTTATCGACACTTCCCGATACGATGAACTCTGAATCACTGGATATAGCCACAGAGAATACATAATCTGTGTGACCACTCATGGTCTTACAGGTACCTGTCTTGACGTCCCATAGTCTCACCGTATAATCTGCACTTCCCGATACGATGAACTCTGAATCACTGGATATAGCCACAGATCATACACAACTAGTGTGACCACTCATGGTCTTACAGGTACCTGTCTTGACGTCCCATAGTCTCACCGTATAATCATGACTTCCCGATACGATGAACTCTGAATCACTGGATATAGCCACAGATCATACATGACTAGTGTGACCACTCATGGTCTTACAGGTACCTGTCTTGACGTCCCATAGTCTCACCGTATAATCATAACTTCCCGATACGATGAACTCTGAATCACTGGATATAGCCACAGCAGATACATAACTAGTGTGACCACTCATGGTCTTACAGGTACCTGTCTTGACGTCCCATAGTCTCACCGTCTAATCATGACTTCCCGATACGATGAACTCTGAATCACTGGATATGGCCACAGAGAATACATAATCTGTGTGACCACTCATGGTCTTACAGGTACCTGTCTTGACGTCCCATAGTCTCACCGTCTAATCTGCACTTCCCGATACGATGAACTCTGAATCACTGGATATATCCACAGATAATACACAACTAGTGTGACCACTCATGGTCTTACAGGTACCTGTCTTGACGTCCCATAGTCTCACCGTATAATTTAAACATTCCGATACGATGAACTCTGAATCACTGCATATAGCCACAGCATATACCTAACCTGTGTGACCACTCATGGTCTTACAGGTACCTGTCTTGACGTCCCATAGTCTCACCGTATAATCATGACTTCCCGATACGATGAACTCTGAATCACTGGATATAGCCACAGATCATACACAACTAGTGTGACCACTCATGGTCTTACAGGTACCTGTCTTGACGTCCCATAGTCTCACCGTATAATCATGACTTCCCGATACGATGAACTCTGAATCACTGGATATAGCCACAGATAATACATAATCTGTGTGACCACTCATGGTCTTACAGGTACCTGTCTTGACGTCCCATAGTCTCACCGTATAATAATGACTTCCCGATACGATGAACTCTGAATCACTGGATATAGCCACAGCATATACCTAACCTGTGTGACCACTCATGGTCTTACAGGTACCTGTCTTGACGTCCCATAGTCTCACCTTCTTATCGACACTTCCCGATACGATGAACTCTGAATCACTGGATATAGCCACAGAGAATACATAATCTGTGTGACCACTCATGGTCTTACAGGTACCTGTCTTGACGTCCCATAGTCTCACCGTATAATCTGCACTTCCCGATACGATGAACTCTGAATCACTGGATATAGCCACAGATCATACACAACTAGTGTGACCACTCATGGTCTTACAGGTACCTGTCTTGACGTCCCATAGTCTCACCGTATAATCATGACTTCCCGATACGATGAACTCTGAATCACTGGATATAGCCACAGATCATACATGACTAGTGTGACCACTCATGGTCTTACAGGTACCTGTCTTGACGTCCCATAGTCTCACCGTATAATCATAACTTCCCGATACGATGAACTCTGAATCACTGGATATAGCCACAGCAGATACATAACTAGTGTGACCACTCATGGTCTTACAGGTACCTGTCTTGACGTCCCATAGTCTCACCGTCTAATCATGACTTCCCGATACGATGAACTCTGAATCACTGGATATGGCCACAGAGAATACATAATCTGTGTGACCACTCATGGTCTTACAGGTACCTGTCTTGACGTCCCATAGTCTCACCGTCTAATCTGCACTTCCCGATACGATGAACTCTGAATCACTGGATATATCCACAGATAATACACAACTAGTGTGACCACTCATGGTCTTACAGGTACCTGTCTTGACGTCCCATAGTCTCACCGTATAATTTAAACATTCCGATACGATGAACTCTGAATCACTGCATATAGCCACAGCATATACCTAACCTGTGTGACCACTCATGGTCTTACAGGTACCTGTCTTGACGTCCCATAGTCTCACCGTATAATCATGACTTCCCGATACGATGAACTCTGAATCACTGGATATAGCCACAGATCATACACAACTAGTGTGACCACTCATGGTCTTACAGGTACCTGTCTTGACGTCCCATAGTCTCACCGTATAATCATGACTTCCCGATACGATGAACTCTGAATCACTGCATATAGCCACAGCATATACCTAACCTGTGTGACCACTCATGGTCTTACAGGTACCTGTCTTGACGTCCCATAGTCTCACCGTCTTATCTACACTTCCCGATACGATGAACTCTGAATCACTGGATATAGCCACAGATCATACATGACTAGTGTGACCACTCATGGTCTTACAGGTACCTGTCTTGACGTCCCATAGTCTCACCGTATAATCATGACTTCCCGATACGATGAACTCTGAATCACTGGATATAGCCACAGATAATACATAATCTGTGTGACCACTCATGGTCTTACAGGTACCTGTCTTGACGTCCCATAGTCTCACCGTATAATAATGACTTCCCGATACGATGAACTCTGAATCACTGGATATAGCCACAGCATATACCTAACCTGTGTGACCACTCATGGTCTTACAGGTACCTGTCTTGACGTCCCATAGTCTCACCTTCTTATCGACACTTCCCGATACGATGAACTCTGAATCACTGGATATAGCCACAGAGAATACATAATCTGTGTGACCACTCATGGTCTTACAGGTACCTGTCTTGACGTCCCATAGTCTCACCGTATAATCTGCACTTCCCGATACGATGAACTCTGAATCACTGGATATAGCCACAGATCATACACAACTAGTGTGACCACTCATGGTCTTACAGGTACCTGTCTTGACGTCCCATAGTCTCACCGTATAATCATGACTTCCCGATACGATGAACTCTGAATCACTGGATATAGCCACAGATCATACATGACTAGTGTGACCACTCATGGTCTTACAGGTACCTGTCTTGACGTCCCATAGTCTCACCGTATAATCATAACTTCCCGATACGATGAACTCTGAATCACTGGATATAGCCACAGCAGATACATAACTAGTGTGACCACTCATGGTCTTACAGGTACCTGTCTTGACGTCCCATAGTCTCACCGTCTAATCATGACTTCCCGATACGATGAACTCTGAATCACTGGATATGGCCACAGAGAATACATAATCTGTGTGACCACTCATGGTCTTACAGGTACCTGTCTTGACGTCCCATAGTCTCACCGTCTAATCTGCACTTCCCGATACGATGAACTCTGAATCACTGGATATAGCCACAGCATATACATAACTAGTGTGACCACTCATGGTCTTACAGGTACCTGTCTTGACGTCCCATAGTCTCACCGTCTAATCATGACTTCCCGATACGATGAACTCTGAATCACTGGATATAGCCACAGCATATACATAACTAGTGTGACCACTCATGGTCTTACAGGTACCTGTCTTGACGTCCCATAGTCTCACCGTATAATCTGCACTTCCCGATACGATGAACTCTGAATCACTGGATATAGCCACAGCATATACATAACTAGTGTGACCACTCATGGTCTTACAGGTACCTGTCTTGACGTCCCATAGTCTCACCGTATAATAATGACTTCCCGATACGATGAACTCTGAATCACTGGATATAGCCACAGCATATACATAACTAGTGTGACCACTCATGGTCTTACAGGTACCTGTCTTGACGTCCCATAGTCTCACCGTATAATCTGCACTTCCCGATACGATGAACTCTGAATCACTGGATATAGCCACAGAGAATACATAATCTGTGTGACCACTCATGGTCTTACAGGTACCTGTCTTGACGTCCCATAGTCTCACCGTATAATCTGCACTTCCCGATACGATGAACTCTGAATCACTGGATATAGCCACAGCATATACATAACTAGTGTGACCACTCATGGTCTTACAGGTACCTGTCTTGACGTCCCATAGTCTCACCGTATAATCTGCACTTCCCGATACGATGAACTCTGAATCACTGCATATAGCCACAGCATATACCTAACCTGTGTGACCACTCATGGTCTTACAGGTACCTGTCTTGACGTCCCATAGTCTCACCGTCTTATCTACACTTCCCGATACGATGAACTCTGAATCACTGGATATAGCCACAGATCATACATGACTAGTGTGACCACTCATGTCTTACAGGTACCTGTCTTGACGTCCCATAGTCTCACCGTATAATCATGACTTCCCGATACGATGAACTCTGAATCACTGGATATAGCCACAGATAATACATAATCTGTGTGACCACTCATGGTCTTACAGGTACCTGTCTTGACGTCCCATAGTCTCACCGTATAATAATGACTTCCCGATACGATGAACTCTGAATCACTGGATATAGCCACAGCATATACCTAACCTGTGTGACCACTCATGGTCTTACAGGTACCTGTCTTGACGTCCCATAGTCTCACCTTCTTATCGACACTTCCCGATACGATGAACTCTGAATCACTGGATATAGCCACAGAGAATACATAATCTGTGTGACCACTCATGGTCTTACAGGTACCTGTCTTGACGTCCCATAGTCTCACCGTATAATCTGCACTTCCCGATACGATGAACTCTGTATCACTGGATATAGCCACAGAGAATACATAATCTGTGTGACCACTCATGGTCTTACAGGTACCTGTCTTGACGTCCCATAGTCTCACCGTATAATCATGACTTCCCGATACGATGAACTCTGAATCACTGGATATAGCCACAGAGAATACATAATCTGTGTGACCACTCATGGTCTTACAGGTACCTGTCTTGACGTCCCATAGTCTCACCGTATAATCATGACTTCCCGATACGATGAACTCTGAATCACTGGATATAGCCACAGCAGATACATAACTAGTGTGACCACTCATGGTCTTACAGGTACCTGTCTTGACGTCCCATAGTCTCACCGTCTAATCATGACTTCCCGATACGATGAACTCTGAATCACTGGATATGGCCACAGAGAATACATAATCTGTGTGACCACTCATGGTCTTACAGGTACCTGTCTTGACGTCCCATAGTCTCACCGTATAATCATGACTTCCCGATACGATGAACTCTGAATCACTGGATATAGCCACAGATAATACATAATCTGTGTGACCACTCATGGTCTTACAGGTACCTGTCTTGACGTCCCATAGTCTCACCGTATAATAATGACTTCCCGATACGATGAACTCTGAATCACTGGATATAGCCACAGCATATACCTAACCTGTGTGACCACTCATGGTCTTACAGGTACCTGTCTTGACGTCCCATAGTCTCACCTTCTTATCGACACTTCCCGATACGATGAACTCTGAATCACTGGATATAGCCACAGAGAATACATAATCTGTGTGACCACTCATGGTCTTACAGGTACCTGTCTTGACGTCCCATAGTCTCACCGTATAATCTGCACTTCCCGATACGATGAACTCTGAATCACTGGATATAGCCACAGATCATACACAACTAGTGTGACCACTCATGGTCTTACAGGTACCTGTCTTGACGTCCCATAGTCTCACCGTATAATCATGACTTCCCGATACGATGAACTCTGAATCACTGGATATAGCCACAGATCATACATGACTAGTGTGACCACTCATGGTCTTACAGGTACCTGTCTTGACGTCCCATAGTCTCACCGTATAATCATAACTTCCCGATACGATGAACTCTGAATCACTGGATATAGCCACAGCAGATACATAACTAGTGTGACCACTCATGGTCTTACAGGTACCTGTCTTGACGTCCCATAGTCTCACCGTCTAATCATGACTTCCCGATACGATGAACTCTGAATCACTGGATATGGCCACAGAGAATACATAATCTGTGTGACCACTCATGGTCTTACAGGTACCTGTCTTGACGTCCCATAGTCTCACCGTCTAATCTGCACTTCCCGATACGATGAACTCTGAATCACTGGATATATCCACAGATAATACACAACTAGTGTGACCACTCATGGTCTTACAGGTACCTGTCTTGACGTCCCATAGTCTCACCGTCTAATCATGACTTCCCGATACGATGAACTCTGAATCACTGGATATAGCCACAGCAGATACATAACTAGTGTGACCACTCATGGTCTTACAGGTACCTGTCTTGACGTCCCATAGTCTCACCGTATAATCATGACTTCCCGATACGATGAACTCTGAATCACTGGATATAGCCACAGCATATACCTAACCTGTGTGACCACTCATGGTCTTACAGGTACCTGTCTTGACGTCCCATAGTCTCACCGTCTAATCATAACTTCCCGATACGATGAACTCTGAATCACTGGATATAGCCACAGAGAATACATAATCTGTGTGACCACTCATGGTCTTACAGGTACCTGTCTTGACGTCCCATAGTCTCACCGTCTAATCATGACTTCCCGATACGATGAACTCTGAATCACTGGATATAGCCACAGCAGATACACAACTAGTGTGACCACTCATGGTCTTACAGGTACCTGTCTTGACGTCCCATAGTCTCACCGTATAATCATGACTTCCCGATACGATGAACTCTGAATCACTGGATATAGCCACAGATAATACATAATCTGTGTGACCACTCATGGTCTTACAGGTACCTGTCTTGACGTCCCATAGTCTCACCGTATAATAATGACTTCCCGATACGATGAACTCTGAATCACTGGATATAGCCACAGCATATACCTAACCTGTGTGACCACTCATGGTCTTACAGGTACCTGTCTTGACGTCCCATAGTCTCACCTTCTTATCGACACTTCCCGATACGATGAACTCTGAATCACTGGATATAGCCACAGAGAATACATAATCTGTGTGACCACTCATGGTCTTACAGGTACCTGTCTTGACGTCCCATAGTCTCACCGTATAATCTGCACTTCCCGATACGATGAACTCTGAATCACTGGATATAGCCACAGATCATACACAACTAGTGTGACCACTCATGGTCTTACAGGTACCTGTCTTGACGTCCCATAGTCTCACCGTATAATCATGACTTCCCGATACGATGAACTCTGAATCACTGGATATAGCCACAGATCATACATGACTAGTGTGACCACTCATGGTCTTACAGGTACCTGTCTTGACGTCCCATAGTCTCACCGTATAATCATAACTTCCCGATACGATGAACTCTGAATCACTGGATATAGCCACAGCAGATACATAACTAGTGTGACCACTCATGGTCTTACAGGTACCTGTCTTGACGTCCCATAGTCTCACCGTCTAATCATGACTTCCCGATACGATGAACTCTGAATCACTGGATATGGCCACAGAGAATACATAATCTGTGTGACCACTCATGGTCTTACAGGTACCTGTCTTGACGTCCCATAGTCTCACCGTCTAATCTGCACTTCCCGATACGATGAACTCTGAATCACTGGATATATCCACAGATAATACACAACTAGTGTGACCACTCATGGTCTTACAGGTACCTGTCTTGACGTCCCATAGTCTCACCGTATAATTTAAACATTCCGATACGATGAACTCTGAATCACTGCATATAGCCACAGCATATACCTAACCTGTGTGACCACTCATGGTCTTACAGGTACCTGTCTTGACGTCCCATAGTCTCACCGTATAATCATGACTTCCCGATACGATGAACTCTGAATCACTGGATATAGCCACAGATCATACACAACTAGTGTGACCACTCATGGTCTTACAGGTACCTGTCTTGACGTCCCATAGTCTCACCGTATAATCATGACTTCCCGATACGATGAACTCTGAATCACTGGATATAGCCACAGCATATACATAACTAGTGTGACCACTCATGGTCTTACAGGTACCTGTCTTGACGTCCCATAGTCTCACCGTCTAATCATGACTTCCCGATACGATGAACTCTGAATCACTGGATATAGCCACAGAGAATACATAATCTGTGTGACCACTCATGGTCTTACAGGTACCTGTCTTGACGTCCCATAGTCTCACCGTATAATCTGCACTTCCCGATACGATGAACTCTGAATCACTGGATATAGCCACAGAGAATACATAATCTGTGTGACCACTCATGGTCTTACAGGTACCTGTCTTGACGTCCCATAGTCTCACCGTCTAATCTGCACTTCCCGATACGATGAACTCTGAATCACTGGATATGGCCACAGAGAATACATAATCTGTGTGACCACTCATGGTCTTACAGGTACCTGTCTTGACGTCCCATAGTCTCACCGTATAATCTGCACTTCCCGATACGATGAACTCTGAATCACTGGATATAGCCACAGCATATACATAACTAGTGTGACCACTCATGGTCTTACAGGTACCTGTCTTGACGTCCCATAGTCTCACCGTATAATCATGACTTCCCGATACGATGAACTCTGAATCACTGGATATAGCCACAGAGAATACATAATCTGTGTGACCACTCATGGTCTTACAGGTACCTGTCTTGACGTCCCATAGTCTCACCGTATAATCATGACTTCCCGATACGATGAACTCTGAATCACTGGATATAGCCACAGAGAATACATAATCTGTGTGACCACTCATGGTCTTACAGGTACCTGTCTTGACGTCCCATAGTCTCACCGTATAATCATGACTTCCCGATACGATGAACTCTGAATCACTGGATATAGCCACAGCATATACCTAACCTGTGTGACCACTCATGGTCTTACAGGTACCTGTCTTGACGTCCCATAGTCTCACCGTCTAATCATAACTTCCCGATACGATGAACTCTGAATCACTGGATATAGCCACAGAGAATACATAATCTGTGTGACCACTCATGGTCTTACAGGTACCTGTCTTGACGTCCCATAGTCTCACCGTCTAATCATGACTTCCCGATACGATGAACTCTGAATCACTGGATATGGCCACGGAGAATACATAATCTGTGTGACCACTCATGGTCTTACAGGTACCTGTCTTGACGTCCCATAGTCTCATCGTATAATCTGCACTTCCCGATACGATGAACTATAAATCACTGGATATGGCCACAGAGAATACATAATCTGTGTGACCACTCATGGTCTTACAGGTACCTGTCTTGACGTCCCATAGTCTCACCGTCTAATCATGACTTCCCGATACGATGAACTCTGAATCACTGGATATAGCCACAGAGAATACATAATCTGTGTGACCACTCATGGTCTTACAGGTACCTGTCTTGACGTCCCATAGTCTCACCGTCTAATCATGACTTCCCGATACGATGAACTCTGAATCACTGGATATGGCCACGGAGAATACATAATCTGTGTGACCACTCATGGTCTTACAGGTACCTGTCTTGACGTCCCATAGTCTCACCGTATAATCTGCACTTCCCGATACGATGAACTCTGAATCACTGGAT
Organism: Loxodes magnus; assembly: GCA_946699065.1. NCBI lineage: Eukaryota > Ciliophora > Karyorelictea > Loxodida > Loxodidae > Loxodes > Loxodes magnus. The sequence goes on from CAMPDV010000959.1 coordinate 149,776, forward strand.
ATAGCCACAGCATATACATAACTAGTGTGACCACTCATGGTCTTACAGGTACCTGTCTTGACGTCCCATAGTCTCACCGTCTAATCATGACTTCCCGATACGATGAACTCTGAATCACTGGATATAGCCACAGAGAATACATAATCTGTGTGACCACTCATGGTCTTACAGGTACCTGTCTTGACGTCCCATAGTCTCACCGTATAATCTGCACTTCCCGATACGATGAACTCTGTATCACTGGATATAGCCACAGCAAATACCTAACCTGTGTGACCACTCATGGTCTTACAGGTACCTGTCTTGACGTCCCATAGTCTCACCTTCTTATCGACACTTCCCGATACGATGAACTCTGAATCACTGGATATAGCCACAGCAGATACACAACTAGTGTGACCACTCATGGTCTTACAGGTACCTGTCTTGACGTCCCATAGTCTCACCGTATAATCATGACTTCCCGATACGATGAACTCTGAATCACTGGATATAGCCACAGATAATACATAATCTGTGTGACCACTCATGGTCTTACAGGTACCTGTCTTGACGTCCCATAGTCTCACCGTATAATAATGACTTCCCGATACGATGAACTCTGAATCACTGGATATAGCCACAGCATATACCTAACCTGTGTGACCACTCATGGTCTTACAGGTACCTGTCTTGACGTCCCATAGTCTCACCTTCTTATCGACACTTCCCGATACGATGAACTCTGAATCACTGGATATAGCCACAGAGAATACATAATCTGTGTGACCACTCATGGTCTTACAGGTACCTGTCTTGACGTCCCATAGTCTCACCGTATAATCTGCACTTCCCGATACGATGAACTCTGAATCACTGGATATAGCCACAGATCATACACAACTAGTGTGACCACTCATGGTCTTACAGGTACCTGTCTTGACGTCCCATAGTCTCACCGTATAATCATGACTTCCCGATACGATGAACTCTGAATCACTGGATATAGCCACAGATCATACATGACTAGTGTGACCACTCATGGTCTTACAGGTACCTGTCTTGACGTCCCATAGTCTCACCGTATAATCATAACTTCCCGATACGATGAACTCTGAATCACTGGATATAGCCACAGCAGATACATAACTAGTGTGACCACTCATGGTCTTACAGGTACCTGTCTTGACGTCCCATAGTCTCACCGTCTAATCATGACTTCCCGATACGATGAACTCTGAATCACTGGATATGGCCACAGAGAATACATAATCTGTGTGACCACTCATGGTCTTACAGGTACCTGTCTTGACGTCCCATAGTCTCACCGTCTAATCTGCACTTCCCGATACGATGAACTCTGAATCACTGGATATATCCACAGATAATACACAACTAGTGTGACCACTCATGGTCTTACAGGTACCTGTCTTGACGTCCCATAGTCTCACCGTATAATTTAAACATTCCGATACGATGAACTCTGAATCACTGCATATAGCCACAGCATATACCTAACCTGTGTGACCACTCATGGTCTTACAGGTACCTGTCTTGACGTCCCATAGTCTCACCGTATAATCATGACTTCCCGATACGATGAACTCTGAATCACTGGATATAGCCACAGATCATACACAACTAGTGTGACCACTCATGGTCTTACAGGTACCTGTCTTGACGTCCCATAGTCTCACCGTATAATCATGACTTCCCGATACGATGAACTCTGAATCACTGGATATAGCCACAGATCATACACAACTAGTGTGACCACTCATGGTCTTACAGGTACCTGTCTTGACGTCCCATAGTCTCACCGTATAATCATGACTTCCCGATACGATGAACTCTGAATCACTGGATATAGCCACAGATCATACATGACTAGTGTGACCACTCATGGTCTTACAGGTACCTGTCTTGACGTCCCATAGTCTCACCGTATAATCATGACTTCCCGATACGATGAACTCTGAATCACTGGATATAGCCACAGATAATACATAATCTGTGTGACCACTCATGGTCTTACAGGTACCTGTCTTGACGTCCCATAGTCTCACCGTCTAATCATGACTTCCCGATACGATGAACTCTGAATCACTGGATATAGCCACAGCATATACCTAACCTGTGTGACCACTCATGGTCTTACAGGTACCTGTCTTGACGTCCCATAGTCTCACCTTCTTATCGACACTTCCCGATACGATGAACTCTGAATCACTGGATATAGCCACAGAGAATACATAATCTGTGTGACCACTCATGGTCTTACAGGTACCTGTCTTGACGTCCCATAGTCTCACCGTATAATCATGACTTCCCGATACGATGAACTCTGAATCACTGGATATAGCCACAGATCATACACAACTAGTGTGACCACTCATGGTCTTACAGGTACCTGTCTTGACGTCCCATAGTCTCACCGTATAATCATGACTTCCCGATACGATGAACTCTGAATCACTGGATATAGCCACAGATCATACATGACTAGTGTGACCACTCATGGTCTTACAGGTACCTGTCTTGACGTCCCATAGTCTCACCGTATAATCATAACTTCCCGATACGATGAACTCTGAATCACTGGATATAGCCACAGCAGATACATAACTAGTGTGACCACTCATGGTCTTACAGGTACCTGTCTTGACGTCCCATAGTCTCACCGTCTAATCATGACTTCCCGATACGATGAACTCTGAATCACTGGATATGGCCACAGAGAATACATAATCTGTGTGACCACTCATGGTCTTACAGGTACCTGTCTTGACGTCCCATAGTCTCACCGTCTAATCTGCACTTCCCGATACGATGAACTCTGAATCACTGGATATAGCCACAGCATATACATAACTAGTGTGACCACTCATGGTCTTACAGGTACCTGTCTTGACGTCCCATAGTCTCACCGTCTAATCATGACTTCCCGATACGATGAACTCTGAATCACTGGATATAGCCACAGCATATACATAATCTGTGTGACCACTCATGGTCTTACAGGTACCTGTCTTGACGTCCCATAGTCTCACCGTATAATCATGACTTCCCGATACGATGAACTCTGAATCACTGGATATAGCCACAGCATATACATAACTAGTGTGACCACTCATGGTCTTACAGGTACCTGTCTTGACGTCCCATAGTCTCACCGTATAATAATGACTTCCCGATACGATGAACTCTGAATCACTGGATATAGCCACAGCATATACATAACTAGTGTGACCACTCATGGTCTTACAGGTACCTGTCTTGACGTCCCATAGTCTCACCGTATAATCTGCACTTCCCGATACGATGAACTCTGAATCACTGGATATAGCCACAGAGAATACATAATCTGTGTGACCACTCATGGTCTTACAGGTACCTGTCTTGACGTCCCATAGTCTCACCGTATAATCTGCACTTCCCGATACGATGAACTCTGAATCACTGGATATAGCCACAGCATATACATAACTAGTGTGACCACTCATGGTCTTACAGGTACCTGTCTTGACGTCCCATAGTCTCACCGTATAATCTGCACTTCCCGATACGATGAACTCTGAATCACTGGATATAGCCACAGAGAATACATAATCTGTGTGACCACTCATGGTCTTACAGGTACCTGTCTTGACGTCCCATAGTCTCACCGTATAATCTGCACTTCCCGATACGATGAACTCTGAATCACTGGATATAGCCACAGATCATACACAACTAGTGTGACCACTCATGGTCTTACAGGTACCTGTCTTGACGTCCCATAGTCTCACCGTATAATCATGACTTCCCGATACGATGAACTCTGAATCACTGGATATAGCCACAGATCATACATGACTAGTGTGACCACTCATGGTCTTACAGGTACCTGTCTTGACGTCCCATAGTCTCACCGTATAATCATAACTTCCCGATACGATGAACTCTGAATCACTGGATATAGCCACAGCAGATACATAACTAGTGTGACCACTCATGGTCTTACAGGTACCTGTCTTGACGTCCCATAGTCTCACCGTCTAATCATGACTTCCCGATACGATGAACTCTGAATCACTGGATATGGCCACAGAGAATACATAATCTGTGTGACCACTCATGGTCTTACAGGTACCTGTCTTGACGTCCCATAGTCTCACCGTATAATCTGCACTTCCCGATACGATGAACTCTGAATCACTGGATATAGCCACAGCATATACATAACTAGTGTGACCACTCATGGTCTTACAGGTACCTGTCTTGACGTCCCATAGTCTCACCGTCTAATCATGACTTCCCGATACGATGAACTCTGAATCACTGGATATAGCCACAGAGAATACATAATCTGTGTGACCACTCATGGTCTTACAGGTACCTGTCTTGACGTCCCATAGTCTCACCGTATAATCTGCACTTCCCGATACGATGAACTCTGAATCACTGGATATAGCCACAGAGAATACATAATCTGTGTGACCACTCATGGTCT